>DWJN01005860.1:0-11121 GCA_018248895.1 Carystus phorcus
GGTTATCGGCCAGTGTCAGTTTTTAGCTGTCTAGATGTCTGGAAAATATAAGCGGAAGAAGCGGTGGGAATTAAAGGGACCAGTATATTGTTCAGGCTAGAAATCTTAATGCATATTGTGTTATAAGCGTTGTTTTTTGACCTCTGAACACAAATTCATGTTTCAATATTTACGTCACTCTTCCTTTTAGCTACTGCCGATAACTAATTAGGTAGTTGACTGTAATTTTAAATTGATTAAAATAATGTTATATAAATTTAAATTGTATAAAATATTTAATTCCATATAATAAATATTTCAAAAACCATTTATTTAATAAGTCACATGATCTTTTACACGACCAAACTGACAAATGACAGCTTTCTACTAAAACGTTTGTGTACAAGCACGGATTAAATAGAAATACAAATATAACAAGTGGAGTCACTGCTTTTAATTGTCATTACTTTTATTGTAATTTAATTACATTTTAATTATCGATTATAAATTAAAACTAACAATAAAAAGTAGTATTGTGTTTAATTGTTCTGTACCAAAAATCACCGTTTTGCCATAAAGTCACGTATTTTGATTAATACTGTCAACATCCTAGTTATATTCAATAATGTGTGTTGTGTCTAATATCTGATAGCGGTTGAATTTAAAAATACATTTTTCACTGAATTGTTTTAAAGAAAATGCTTTCGATTTTACAATTTTACTAATATACTTTGTATTTTTTCAGGTTTCCTCTGGAGCCAGCCCATCGAGACCGAAAAATACGTTTAGATTCGAATCTCACTGTTACTAATTCTCTTAAATTTTATAACAAACCAGTTTGTTAATAGTGCATTGAACATCTCAACATAATGTATGTCTTTCATCGTTGTTAGGTACTTCTCTGATTTATAAATGAAATTTATGTTGTAGATATCTAGGTACATATTAATTAAAATAGATTATAATATGGTAACATAATACTCCATGTATACGTTGAATGTTTAGAACTTATAACTTAAGTAGTGAAATTCTTTAATATTGTTCGTTCGATGCCTTGTAGTAATTACCTAGATGTTCAACCTTCTACAGTTAATATTGTATTAGAAATCAAATGCATAATCTAATAGAATTGTAGTCCCGGACACGAAAACCACTTTTCAAATTAAATTGCAAAATTAAAAAAAGAACACCGTTCAAAACTTGAACAAAAACTGGAATGTAATTATTTTTTTTTTTTTAATAAAAAGCAAAGTGGCTTTTGGTATCCGGGAGAGTAGTTGTAATCTAGATCCGATTTAATTTGTAGCAAATGCAATAAATGTCATTAAAATACATACTAGTTTTATTTACGTACCTACTGTAGTAACCTGTGGTAGTAATTGTGTAATATAATTGTGATGTTTAACAAAATGATACAGACGCGCACGCTGCCGCGCTGGCCACCAGGTGGCGTTAGAGGCAGTAATAAATGGCGGTAAAAAAGGCGCGCGCGTCCGTTGTGCATAATAATTATATAAATTAAATATATCTTAAACTAATTACCCCGAGTGGTGACGAGACGTCACAAGTGGCGACGAGTCTTTGGGGTAAGTTTAAATGATTATTAACGACACTCAAATTATGTAATGACAAAAATAGTTCAAAGAAAGGAAGAAAAAATTATTGAATTTTATGAATGATGTTTTCTTGTGTAGTGAGGCAGGGGCTAATCCGTGTACAAATTAAACACTTCTTGCAATATAACAACTAATATTTGTTGTTGGGACAAACAAATATTTAATAAAACTGAAAATTTATATGCATCTATACAGCAATGGTTACTCAGTTCATTTATTATAAGCAATAGATACTCAGTTCATTTTAATAATTTCGAATTTTACCATTATAGCTATTTTATTGTGAGTGCCTATAAAATCAAATATGTAACGTAAATATATCATGTTAGGTAAACGTTCTATAATCGTCCTTGTGTATAAATAATTTATACGTGTGCATTTAATTCCTACAATGTTAACTACATATCGCATACCAAAATTAGTACAAATTTGTAACAATTGATATTTCGTCATAATTTATCATTAAATTATTATATATTATTTTAAGTTTAATGTAAATAAACATATGAAATAGAATATTATCAAATATTGTTGGAATAATTAAAGGGTATTTTAAATTAGGCCACCGGAATTATTTTAAGTAACTTGTCTAAGTTGCCAGTCCTAAACACAAGAATGCATCATTCTCAGATTATTAAATTTGTTATTTATTGTCATTGTATTGAACAAATACCAACTTGTGTTAACAAGTGGGCAAAGACTACTATGCAAGTGGGTCCTATAAGAAATAAATAACAAGACGTGTATTACAATCTAGGGTATTCAGTAGTAGGTTAAATATGGACCGGTACTAATAAGCCTGTTACATAATGTTATCTCATAATAATTAATTAATATGATCTAAAAAAAAAAACAAATACACCTTATAATAATAATAATAAAAAATGAGTGATTTAACTTCATACGTTATATGAAGTTAATGTTATTTCAACGTTACTTTAAGTAGTAAACTGACTTGAGCAGTTGGTACTAACAAGAATGTCTATGTTATTATAGATGCTAGTAGTAGATAACTCGAGTCTGTCGGTACTAAAAAAAACGTTTATTGTATTAGACGTTACTAGTAGACTGACTTGGTTAGTCGGTACTAATAAGAATGTCATTTATTATTATTATTGACGCTAGTAGTAGACAACTCAGTCTGTCGGTACTAATAAAAACGTTTATTGTTATAGACGTTACTAGTAGACTGACTTGGTTGGTCGGTACTAATAAGGACGTCGAATATTATTGACGCTAGTAGTAGACAACTTCGTCTGTCGGTACTAACAAGAACGTTTATTATTATAGACGTTACTAGTAGACTGACTTAGTTGGTCGGTACTAACAAGAACGTGTATTGTTGTAGGCCTCCAAAATGTCGCAAATATTACCTCTCGGTGTATTTGATTGTGAAGGAGATCCTTCCTCGGTTGGTGTACGCTGGGAACGATGGAAGAGAGGTCTTGAGTTTTTCTTAATCGCAACGAACGTAACTGATGCAGACAAAAAGAGGGCTACGCTGTTACACGTCGGAGGACTGACACTCCAAGAGATTTATCATAATCTCCCTGACGTTGCAAACAACGATGACAACGTCGATGTTTACAAAGTTGCCCTAAAAAAGCTAGATGAATATTTCTACCCCAAGCAAAGTAAAATTTATGAGCGACATTTGTTTAGACTATTAAAACAAGAACCGGAAGAAAAGTTCGAAAAGTTTCTGGTTAAATTGCGTGATCAGAGTAGCAAATGCAAATTCTCGAATGAAGAAGAACATCTAATTGATCAGATTGTTGAAAAATGTAGTTCGAAAGACTTGAGGAAGAAGATACTTATGGAGGGCGACGATGTTACGCTTGATAAGATTATCGCTCAGGCGAATACTATCGAGGCTGTCGATAGACAGCTAATTGATTTTAACGCAGCACCACAAATTTCCAGCGTTAACAAAATTGACCGGATAAAGAACAATGCTGACTTTTTAGGATGTTTCCGTTGTGGTAGCAAGTATCACAACGGAGATAGTAATGATTGCCCTGCCAGACTTAAGCAATGTTTAAAATGTGGATTCACCGGACATTTTAAAAATCAATGCAAAACCCGAATCAGTAAACGGAAGAATTCTTATCCGCCACATAACAAAAACGCAAATAAAAAACCCAGATATATGAAATACCCTGACAGTAAATCAAATGATCTTAAGTTAAGCTCAGATGAACCATCAACTAACAACATCATCGATTATATTTTTCACATTGACGATGATGCCAAGTTAAACTGCGGTATTGGAGGCGTAGGAATTGAGATGATAATAGACTCCGGCAGTAAATGTAACATTATCAGCGATAGGACTTGGAATTACCTAAAAGCGTGTAAAATTGAAGTTAGTAATCAGATAAATAAACCGAATAAAACATTTTTATCATATGGTAATGATAAACCTTTGACAATCAGCGGTGCGTTTGATGCTGAAATTAGAATAGCAAATCAGATGCAAACAGGAACTTTCTATGTTATCAAGAATGGTACACGAGACCTGTTGGGAAAGGATACTGCTATTTCTATAGGAGTTCTAAAAATAGGATTAACGATTGACTCGGTAAGTGAGGATAACTTCCCTGAGATCAAAACGAATAGAGTTGAGTATCACCATTGATAGAATTGTGAAGCCGGTTGCTCAGCCCTACTGACGGGTACCCATTCCGTTGGAAGAAAAAATTACAAGTGAAATGCATTTTAACGTCAAGAGTATGAAATTTTTAGGACAAGAACTTTCCCCTTCTGGAACCAAGCCACTGGATAAGTACATAAAAGTTGTGGAAAATTTTAGAGAGCCCACCATAGTAGAAGAAATTCATAGTTTTCTAGGGCTGATAAATTATATTAATAAATGGATTCCTGAGATGACTACCAAATCGGAACCTCTGAGAAGACTTTTGACACTAAAATTAGGAAAAAACGCTATTATTAGCTCTCACTGGGGACCCGAACAGTCAAAAGCCTTTTCAGTGTTAAAGAAATCACGCAGTAAAATTCACTCACTTGGGTTTTACGATCCAAGACCGTTACTCTATTGTTGAGGGGAAGCGAAATTATAATTCCATACAAACTACATCAGCAAGTCTTGTCGTCATCTCATGAAGGACATCCAGGGATTGTGGCAATGAAGGCATGATTACCCATCAAAGTGTGGTGGCTTAAAATTGATGCTGATGCTGAAAGAACAGTAAAAACTGTAAAGGCTGCACTTTAGTATCTGCTCCCAACCGACCGATGCCATTGAGTCGACGTGAACTGCCAACACAGGCATTGGATTGATGTAGCTATAGATTTTGGGTCCACTTCCAAGCGGACACCATCTCTTAGTTATAATGGACTATTATAGCAGTTACAAAGAGATTAAATTAATGAAATCGAAAACATTTACTGAAACATTCAAGGTTTTAAAAGAAATTTTCTCTAGGTTAGGAAAATCTCTCAGTGTTACTGCTGATAATGGGAGGCAGTTTGTAAGCGAGAAATTTAGAAGATTTTGTCGCAAATTAGGTATAAAAAATTTATTTTACCACTCCTTATTCCCCTCAACAAAACGCGGAAGTCGAAAGACAAAATCGTGATATCCTCAAAAGACTTCGAATAAGTGAAAGCCAAAAGTCTGATTGGTATGACGACTTATTATCATATCTAACTATGTATAATAGTACACCTCACTCGACCACCGGGAAAACACCATCTAAATTGTTGTATTGTAGGCAGTTCAGAGATAAAATACCATCACTTATAGATCTAGATAAACCATTTGATTCTGAATTAAGAGATAAAGATACAATTATGAAAGAAAAAGGAAAAGAGCAAGAATATAGGAAAAGAAAAGCAGATAGAACAAAGATAGGTATAGAAGAAAAAGTGTATGTCAAGAGCGTGGTGAAAGAAAATAAACCAACTACAAATTTTAACCCAATACCTCATACTGTTTAAAATTCAAGGCGTCCTGAATATAGTATAAGGAATATTGAAACTGGTCAAGAACTAAAAAGGAATGTCATTCATTTAAACAAAGTAGAGGGTCAGTGGAAAGTGTGTGAGAATAATACATTAGGAGGAGAGGATAATAGCGATGGAAAAAAAATAGTAGCTAATTAAAGGTAGAGTATGAACCTAAGATTTAAAAGGGTTCTTGATTTTGAACAACACTAAACGATTTAATAAATTTGGGTATGTAAATATTTAATTAATAATTTAGCTAATAACCATTCTATAATAACATTAGTTTGCAATTTGCATAATCTAGGTAAATAGGTTTAAATGAATAAGAATTATTTTATTTGATAATACTTTCTACAAATATGTATTAATATATAATAGTAATATTATGACATACGTGTTTTTATTTATTTATTAAGGCTCTCACTTCACAATTTAGAGCAATTAATCATTTGACGGCGTTAATGAGGAGTGAGCATGTTACTTGCTGGGGTGCGCATCATTCGGCAGACATAATAATTTGATTTATTTACATTATATAATTACACTCGTATTTATTAGATGTTACTGTTGAAACTGAATACACTATTTAAAATTGGAATTGATTGATCAGTGCGTTATTAGATTCGAGTTTACATTACCAATTATTTTAAAACATGCCGTATTAAGATTTGTAGATAAAGACTCTGAATTTGTTAAAAAGGGAAAGGTGTGATGTTTAATAAAATGATACAGACGCGCACGCTGCCGCGCTGGCCACCAGGTGGCGTTAGAGGCAGTAATAAATGGCGGTAAAAAAGGCGCGCGCGTCCGTTGTGCATAATAATTATATAAATTAAATATATCTTAAACTAATTACCCCGAGTGGTGACGAGACGTCACAGTACCTAAGATTTGTATCAGCCTACTTTTGTTTCTTACATTTCATTCAATCCAAAGTGGATAGACCACCATCGAAAATTAATTTATCTTGAACTGACCCAAAATCCATATGCTTTAATAATGAGTGTCGTCATGGCTCCACTTAATACACTAAATGAAAATGAACAGCGACATGAATGAGCTGGGGCAAATCGACAACTCGTATATTGATATTGGTGAAACAGAACAGGTTTACAGATTACCATAATTTGGTTCGTTGCATTTGAATAATGAGAACGTGTTCGCCCCGACCCTCCTTTCGTCCTTCGGATAACTATCCATTCAAATCTGGTTCCAGTGGGTTGTGAAATGTATATCATAACTGGTAATGCTAATAACCGTTTCAGATTTCAGAGCCCATATTAGCGTATTCCTGACATAAAAGCTCAACTATAAAACAGTAACTGATTGTTGTTTGTACATGGCTAATAGTTTTAAAAATTTATAAAGGGCGGCCTTTATATACGCAAGAAAACCCAAATAAAGTTTTTTTCATATTGTTTGTTTGCCAGTATGTCTGTATGTTTTTGCACGTTTATCTCAGAAACGGCTAATCCGATTTGAATGCAGTTTTCAGGATTATATTGTCATGGATTTCCTTTCTAACATTTTGCGATTTTTCATTTAAATCGATTACATATTTTTCAGAACATTTGCTGGATCAATGAGTGTAGAATAAGGCAAGTGTTAATTTAAAACTTTTTAAAACAATAATTTCGTTAACACCACTTTGTTTTCTAAATAATAAATATATTCTAGTTTTCAAGTATCTAATTGTTGTTTTTTGTAAGTAAATTCAGTTCAAAACTTCTTGATATTTCGATATAAAAAACTAAAACATTTTGGAATAATTATAATATTGGAATTAGAAACCTAAAAAAGGAACTATTTCATTAAGGTAGTTAATGAAAAAAAATATGACGTGTCTTAGTTTTTTGAGTTTTAGGGTTCGATATATCAGATACAGAAACAAAATCTTGACGATCTCAAGATAGCCTTACACAGAACAAATTATGCCGTCACTAACAATCGACAAATAGACACCCATTTATAAACTGTTCACATATAGGTAACATTCATTTAAGAGATCTCACCATTTTTACGCCGTAAAATAAAATGTTATACAACACTTTCTTTCATTGCACGTCGAAGCTTCCAATTTTCGTATATTTATTTTTGCACAGTCGGAAATTTAATGTGGCTAGAGTAATTTTCCGCGAGCACTGAGCGGAAATTACCACATAGTGAACTGACGTGTTCGACAAACGTCACGTAGCCGGATGCGAACGCGCAGATCCTTATATCCAATTTCCGGAGGTTTTTGTTGGAAATGAGAATTAGCTGACGTGACGTGACGGAAGGCTAAATATCAATGTCGACGATATCGCCAATCGCCAGCAGGCCGATTTGCGATTAACGAGAAACGAGCGGCTGTCTTCCAACAAACTAATCAAGTACCTTCATCTTTAAATATATCATTCTTTATATAATCTTCTGAAGTCCTAATCGCTTGGATCGGCTAAGATGAAATTTTTTAAGTGTTTAATTGTATTCGAGATGTGTAGTTCATTGGGGTAGATTTTTTATTTATTTGTGTTTGTAGGAAGTTATATCTGCTGTGTGCTACTAATGTACATTTAAAATTGTAGGGTTTCCTCTAAGTCCCTCACATTATTTGAATACGAATTTGATTTATAATCATTGATTTACTTGATACTAAACTTCGAATTCCCAAACATACTAACTTTATGCTATAATTATATTAATAAAAGGTTTAATGACAGTCTAACGTCGTCCAGTTTAAGAATTTTTACCCTAACAATTCCAAGAACCCTTCCCTGTTTTGGCAAAAATCTATACCGTAATTGTTATAAAATTCGTCAACATCATAAATCATTAAATTAACCTTATAACATTTTTTTAAAACTGCCAAGCCATTCAAAAATAATACCTGTTTACTTAGATCCAGTTGCAATCTCGATTTTCTCGAATCGAGATAAACATTTCATCTAGATATTCCGATGCTGATAATGCAAAACTCATAGCGCCGTAATGACCCTTTTGATGGTGGGAACTACTGTCAACGTTATAATGATATTTTGTCCCCTTGAACTCGTTGAGAAACTTGATTTTTTTATTTAATACATTTTGAGGCGAGATTTGGTCGTGGAGAGGCTCGACGGTGTCACTCGCGGAGTCAGCGAAGCGGACGTAACGAACTCGCTGCTTACTCCTTCGCGCTTCGCTCTGAGGGCGTACTTGGCTCATAAATATTCCACATCGTAACTTACAATTATTTTTAAAATTGTCACAGATAAAAAATATTTCTCTATAATCATTTTTTTCTTAATGACACACATGCATACAGGTGGCATAAGTCTAGCTCGTAGTGCAAGCTTTTCCAGAAAATCAAATTCATTATCAATTATTAGGTTGTTTAGTTCACAATGACATACTGATATTAGAATAAAACAACCGTAGACACGTTTAGTTATTGCATGTTCTTTAAAAGTAAATTCATTTTTAAAGGAACATCTCTCAGCGGTCGTTCCTAGGCCCCCGCCTGTGCTGACACCCACTTGGCGGTTTATTGAAAACCACCTCCACACTTACGAACGACTATAATATAGTCTTCATGTTCTATAGTTCCTTTATATTACTCAGATTTTTGAATGCAAATATACCAGTTGCAGCATATAAGATTCAGAAAGGGGTGAATTTTAATGCGTGAAGAATAAAGAGTTCCATTTATCTTAGACTAAGCCAAACTTCCCTAAGGTACTCCTAAGTTACTCCCCATCAGGAGTAGTATAATAGTCCCGTAGTATAATAGATAGGCAAAGTCGGGCTGGTCCCGATGTCCCCTTTAAGTAGCGCTGAGCTTTGTAATCCCAGGTTCATCCATGCATAGTGATATGATTCATTTATATGCAATTGAAATAAAACAAGCGCTAAATGTCATCTAAAGCTTACTACATATATATAATACATCAGTGATACAATCCATCCCGTTATCGTCTCCAAATCCGTTGATAGGATTACCGGGAAAACGCATTGACAAACAGCAATTTAAAAAAACATATATGGAATCTACATTGTACTAATAGGTTTTTCTCCGATATCATCCATTTACCGACATTGATCTATTAGTTTCATTATGTACAAATGGAGTTCGTGCAAGAAACTGATGTTCAAATTTAACTAAACGTAAGCTACGTCTACTAAATAGAGAATTTTGTTTATATAAGTATATCGTCTTTTTATATCGAATCTGTGTTGTTTGACAATAATTAAATTAATTAATAAAAATATTTTCCATAACTCGAATTGCGCAACCATTCTCAAATACGAATAATTAATAATAGAAATTAAATGCTTTAATTATTTTTACAGTATTTACATTCTACTTTTTCTTTTTCACTCTTTAGAATAATTAGCCTTGGCAGTTTATATGTTAAGTTGTGGTTGCCTACACTCGGAAGGGCGCGTAATATTTTCCTAATTATTATAAGTCTGTACAGTCCCTTCCGTTGGAAATTCTAAATAAATTGGTACATTTAACAACTCACACAAGAAATTGTTCATATCGGTTGATTCAGTCAGAGTCATACACGAACAGAAGAATTATATGCATATAAAGATAACAAAACGATTGCACCATTACGCTTGCCATATTTCATTGTTGTAGTCTATTATTAACATAGCAAATAAAGCCAAGTTGTGTTGATACCGGGTTGCGGATCGAGTTCAGCGTGGTTGGTTAATGTGCTAAGGGGTAGGAAAAGTTTCAGGTAAGCGTCTTCTTTGAGACGTGAGCGGCCTCAGCAAACGGCGCTTCGAGCACAGCCCTATTCACATCTCGGCTTACACAACCGTCTGTTATTTAGCGTTCACAGTTCTTTAATTCATAGTATATCAAAAAAATTAACACATTCTTATACAGCTAAAACGAGCATAATTTTAATGTAGGCGAATAGATATTTGTGTAAACATATTTATTTATATCTAAGAATATGCCAGAAGAAGGTTGATTTGTGGTAGACGTTTGCTTAAAAATGATTTAATCAAAAATATTAAAACGTTATTTTTAATGTTACTGGTACTATTATATTATATATTTCCATGGAGTTTGTCTGGACGGCATCTTGTTTACATCAACACATCGATGATGCCTTTGGAGCTTTTTAGGACCATGGACCACTTAACATAAGTACAATAGCAAGTAGTTTTTCAGCTATTAACATAGAATAAAACTTCGAACTCAAATTTGCACATTATGAAGTTTGAACAATTTAATACACAAACGGCATGACACGAAGGCAGAAAAAAACATACTACCATTAAGGGTCTCAAATTCATTTTAATCTTATCACTCGCACAAATTTATTTTCAAAGTTACAGAAAGGCTGATAGATCTCACTTAATATTCAAGTTATCCAACGAGAAACGAAATCAAAGTTTAAACGTGACGAAAAAATCAAAGAACTACGTAACCTTTGTATATTAGCTACGCGGCGCAACTCCCAGTCATGGGACCTGCTGAAGATGAAAATATAATAATAGAGGCGCATCAAACGTGATGTTATTAAGGGGTTCCGTGACCAGAGTGGTGATGTCGGCGGAGAGTAAGGGTGGCGCG
>DWJN01005861.1:0-11121 GCA_018248895.1 Carystus phorcus
AGATTAGCCCGTTCAAACAATCAAACAAACAAACAAACAAACTCTTCAGCTTTATATATTAGTATAGTATAAGATTACATTATATAGAAACAGAGAGAGAGCGAAAGTTTATAAATATGGATCGATGTACATAATTATGTAACTCTGTTACCTGTCACGGAAAATCTACTGAACAGATCTAGAGGAATTTGACACAGAGATAGATTATATTAGGCTAAAATAAAACAGTAACCTTTTTAAATATTTTTCTTCCTGATTTTTTTATGTCGATGATTGACGATGATAATTTTATATCGTGGTATAGTTCAAGATGGATAGGTAGTTCATTGTTCGGCTAGCAAAATCGACGTACATTCAATAACAATAGTTGAACACGATTTCTACTCTATTTTAATCCTTTAACTAATATGGTCTTCTCACGAGGGAAATCCGCAGCGGTTAATGGCACGGGCAACAAACTCAATGTGGTATGAAATATTAATGATTATTCGTTTTGCGAAACTCATCCGCTGGCAAAGCTTAAAGCTAGTGTATAAGTGCGTTTGACGAGGTGACAGAGGGTTGTAAGGCACGCGGCTGGCACACTCCGCCATGTGTTGCATGGGCAGCTGCGACCACACCTGGGCCTGCGCGTGGCACCCGTCTGTCATCCACATGCCCCACTATACGGCTTCCATAACAAAAACTAACACAAATAGCCTTTAATTACCAATCCACCTGTGAAGACCAGGATGTACTTAACATCTATTAACCACCGTTAAGGCTTCCATGTTTTTGTTGTAAACTTGTACTATAATTTGCCAAGATGATATTCAACACTGCTACATTTATGCGCCAATTAAAAATGACGTAAAATTCGAGAATTATTTCTCAACTCCGTATGTACAAAATTGCATCAGTTCATTTTGTATTATTTAAAACAGATATGGTTAATTGAGACAAGTCGTTTAAATAAATAAAATTATCAGCAATATAATTTATTAAAACAATAAGTAATATTACTTTTTATCGTACCAAATAATATAATCAAATACCTACTTATTCATTGAAGGGGAACCAGTGTAATTATTTAAAAGTACTTTATTTTTACTTTACATAGAAACGGTATCACTTTCTATTCCTGCAGATTTTTATTTCTAAAAATAATACCTAATAAAGTTTACTTAATGATGATATCCAATATGTTGAAATGCAAAGAATAAATTAAAAAGAAAATAAATATGAACTTCTACGATACACATTCATCAATTGTCCTACTATCCTAACTAGTTCTCAAGTAGTCACTGACCTCGCCTCACTTCCAGAAACTGTTTAAGGACAATTTAAAGTCAAACAAGAAATTCTGTGAGAACCGGAAACACGCACTAACAAAAATTCATAAAACCATTATAGGGGCAATAAATACCCAAAAAATAAATTTACTCGTCCAGAACCGGTTTAAGTATTTGTATCACCTCCTTCGTTTCTGTTCATGTCACCATATCTATAAAACATAAGAACTAAAATATGAGTTCATATCTAATAAGATATTAATTAAACTAATATTAATTCTTAAAGCATAAAATTTTCTTTAATGTTCACAAGAAACTTTTTTTATACAAATACATTCCTTTTATTAACTCATTTTTCACATATCCAATTTTACTGGACACCTAAAATACCTAAATTGCATTATGCAAAATAAGCATGAAAATATAAACAACATTAGTCTGAACAAACTTTCATTTTATAATTCCCTCCATTTGGGCGTATGTATATATATATGTGTATATCGTAAACGTATAACATTACTTTTATTACAAACTTACTTAAATACGATGAGATTTAAGAATATTAACTGGGATTCTTAATCATTATCTTAACTTTCAACCTCAGCTCTTTTTCTTACTGTTAGTGTACTTACCGTGAAGTCATGGGTGAGTTCACACACCATAGTTGATGGTAGACGCAGTATGTAGACAGTGGTAGGTGATACTAATTAACCACATTGAGGTTTGATATTACGAACCTATATAAAGGTGCTTTGTGTTGATAGTCATATTAAATTTCCTTTCAGTCATTTTATATTAGTAGCAGGAATCAAAAGTCTTTGTACTAACCACAAAACCCACTATACAAATATAATAAGAAATATAAAAATACAATAGATTATTGTCGCATCCTATACTAACAACAACTACGTTCAAGTAACATGTAAAAGTACAACCTGAAGATAAATTATAATGTTAGCTATTGCTTCCGACGTATGCTTAAAGTGAGTAGTGCTTTTAACAAAACTAATAGGAGACCCGAAGCAAAGCACATAGGCAATTTAATTATTATGTTACAATATAGCAATTCTTTCAAACAAATAAAATGATTTAAGAAAAATATTTTTTTGTTTTATTGAAATAAATTATTTACTTCGAATTATTTTTAATATATTTAATTCGGTACATATTGTGCTTATAATCATAGCAATTCTTTTAAACAAATTTGAAGGTGATCTCTGAAAATTATTTTTTTGTGTTATTAAAATGTATAACTTTGAATTATTCTCTAAATATTTTATTATTGTTTAAAATCAAAATCATGGTGAGGTAAAGTAACATGGTTTAACCAAGTTTTATTCTAAATAAAAGATATTTCTAATAGCAGCCTATGCCACGCCACTACACATTTAACTCAGGACATAATTATGGTAGCTTTGTCGTCGTTTCAAAAAGTACGTAAGAAGTATACGTATAGAAATATTATCCATTTCCTAATATAAAATGATAAGTACATACTATCTCTATGTAACTATATACGACCACTACAAACCACTATCGAACCTCTCTACCCAGTTTTTTATATTTTGAATTATTTAAATTGTTACTTAATATCGAATATAAATATAGCGGACGCTTGTAAAAAGGATAAAGTGAAATCTCTGCGGCTTTTTACACTGGCCCCAAAGAGCTGAGACAGTGTATAAATAGCATAGGAGCAAATGTGTGAAAGTATCTTTACTAGCCACTTCTGCTACTTGACAGGAAAAACCATACAGAACAAGCGAAAAATATATGCCATTCATATTAGTACAAAAATACTAAGAATTATAATTTATACCCTGATTCATAAAATACGCAAACGTATGTTGATTCTCCTCAATCACTATCTATTTCTGTTACAGAAACATTACTTCAAGTAATACAATCGCTTAAAATTGTGAGATGCAATGAAAGAATCTAAATTTATTCTCGAAAAATAAACTTTAAACAGCTGGCATATCTCATTTCTGTTTTCGTATGGAATAACATTGGGTGAAGTGAACCAACGGAGGAGCAAATGATATCTCACAACAATGGTGCTATGTTTCACTGATCCATTCAATTAAAATTGTTCACGTTAAGTAAACAACTTAATTCATATGCTGATCAGTTTGATTATTATATGTATTTTTCTTTATTTGTTGATTAATGTTTAAAAGTGCCTAATATAATAATACACAATTCACAATCGAAGGTAGTATTTTCTAAAATATTTCTAATAAAATCACATGCTCTCATGTACATACCTTAGATTAATGTTATTAATACAGCTAGCGAAAGTTAATATAAAATGAAAATTTATGGATAATATTATATAATAATCCAATGAAAAAGTGTTATACATAGGTATATCATTCTGAAATATACTTGATCAAGAGATTTAATACAGCTGACATGAATCAGAAGTGGGATGGCGGTTTAATATGGAAATGTTTTCAATGTACGTTCTTAGACCTATACTTTATCTGTGTGACACATTTGAACAATGATGGAAATGAGACATATAACATTTGTAAACGACGCCAACGACGATGAAATCATACACCTAAAATGCTACCAGCTCCCTAACTATAACAATTAACCGACGCGCGCCCCAATTTAGTGTTATGAGCCAGTTCCGGTGGTCAGCTGAGAGCCTGTTTCCACGCTTATCGGTTTTTGTAACAACCATGGATTTATTTTGTGTGTTCATAATTTTAAAATCGATATTTTTATGTAAGTAAATAAGAAGCGAGATGGTCATGGGTCACCTGGTTGGAATAAAGATCTCTTTACTATATTCCTCTTTGGCAATTGAAACATTTAAAAAAGGAATTGATATAAATTGTATTTTTGAATGTTACGAAAAAAAACATTTTAGTTATTAAAATAGGTACCTATACCAATTAATTAGCATATTTCATATACATATAACATATTTTTGGGATTTAATTTTACACTTATACATATAAACAGAGAATAATATCGCATATTGGATCACATCTAACGTGTACTACGCACTTTTGTTGTACAGTAAGATAGACACAATAAATCTTAACATTTAGCATTAATTCATTATAATTATATTACTTTAATATTTTTTAAGGGCACTGTTAATTTTACGTGGTAGTTTCAACGACATGATTCTGTTTGAATGTGTTTAATGGAAATACAAACACTACCATAGCAATATACTTTATTTGTACACAGAAAAAAAATCAACGTGAATTGGAATGTAGGTATACGTAGATGAATAAACGTTGCTTTCATGACGGTTCTGTCATTCATTACACTTTTTTCTATCCCTCATTCGCAACGTGCAGTGATAGGAAACGACGAGCATGTTCCAATAAACGCTTTTGCGTTTATTCGCATAAAAAAAAGCATGACAAATACCACGTCCAGAGAACAGATCTAATATCTTTTACATAAATCTCTGTGCCAACTAGATATTGGAGTAGAGACACTATCAAAAGTACCAACTATTCCAATTATTACCTGGGCTATGGACTCGATTATAATAATGAATAAATAATTAGCAAATCGGGTGCATTCACACATATATATTGATTTAAATTTTTTTACTATTAATTCGAATTCAATTAATAAAACTGTTTGGTTGTCGATATCAGTAGGGATTCAAAGTTTATAAAGTTCGTGCTATTTATTGATTAATAAAAAAAGTTATGCAAATTTAAATAACTATACGACAATAAAATGCTATATAAAAGTTAGTGGATGGCATCACATACTAGCTTTCCGAGCAGATTAGTACACGTTATACAAAAACATTCTAACGACATCCAAAATAATCAGGTCCGCAGCTCCAAACAACTTGAGAACAAGAATTTATCTACGTCAGTCAAGTCTTCTCTGGCAACAAAGTAACGCTTAACAACAAACAATCACTGCTCAGCTGCCGACCACGGCGCGGCGGCCGACGGGCTAAGTAAACTATGCCGGATCTTCCACGACAAAAACATCCATGGAAACATTCACTAAGCGACGTTGTTACTAGTTTGCTAACTCCCATTTGACCTCCATGCTTGAGATGTGAAATAATTACAGTACCTGGCAAATGTTAGTTTGCTATTTGAAATCAATTATCGTGTTGTTAATGAACTTTCAATTCAATAAAAGTATAATAATTATAGGCAATTTTTTTTACATGAAATTGACATGTAAATAGATACTACATTTAAATAAAAACATCTTAATTATATAATGTACGTGTCACGGTGTTTGTCCTCGATAGACTCCTAAACTACTTAACCGATTTTAATCAAATTTTGGACACCTTGTCCAGTTTGATCCAACTTGAAAAATAGGATAGCTTACATCTCAATTTATAGTGGCAACATTATTTTATTGCAAATTATTTATCTTACAAGGAATTCGTTCCATGAGATTCTAACAGATGGCAGTTAATTGGCCAAATTGAGTGTGTAAAGCTTAGTTACAGCAACGCGTGGCCGGGTCTGCTAGTATTTATTTACATATAATCTTTGAGAACGTAAGTTTTTTCATTAATAAATAATTCTTGTCGTTGATTTGACCTCGCCGGAAAGTTCCCTTCATACAGTTAAGAGATATTTCGAAATAATTACAGATAATAATATAAACATACTAAAAATATTAACTTAATTATTATTAATATTAATTAGATTTCAACAAGCAGAGGTCGTTCGCACGAAACGTCTCTCATAACAACATTTAATTTAATTGTATTATCATCACAATACTGGAAAATAGATACTCAACCGAGTTAGTGTGATTCGAAAAACTATAAATAATGCTACAGCCGCCAAATTTCCTACAAATACAGTTTGTACATAAAATTTTAAATTATTTAACCATTTTGATGATAGGTCTACTTATGAACATAATTTTTCCTCCTATACACATTTCGTAAAGATGCTATATCATTCGGTAGAATAAACGGATACCGGAACGTTTCAGCACATCTTTTTAAACGAATTTGTTACGCGAACCATTTGCGGTACTATCATTTCATAACATCCTTGTCATTCACATACACTCTACACCATAACAATCTTTGAGATGTCGCATGATCACTCCAAATTACGTATCAATTTAGAGACTGTATTGTGAAAACATACACTGAGTACAAATCCGCGGTACCTTAGGTACGTAAGAAATACGAAAACGTATGTAACTAAATTATACAATTCCTTTTAGACTCGCATGCTAATTAATATTCCACTTGTAGACTTAATTGTTTGTTTTAATTATTTAGTTGCTATAAATATTTGTTTTGAAAAGCCAAGAATAATTTGCTTTACAATTATTACAATATACCTATAATTCCTTAAATTTTACGACGGGCGTATTATTGATTGATAAATAGCTCCAACGCCCTTTTTAGCAACTTAAATCACTTATCAAGATCAGATTTACCCCACATTGACGTTTAGGAGATACCCCTATGAAAATAGGTAACGCATATAAGTAAATACATACAAACAAATGCAGACCTACTCAGTTTACCTGTGAGAACCACTATGCATATACGAGTAGGTGCCCCGCTAAAAGTTAACAATGTAAAGTAAGTTGTATTTAATTTAAGGCTTTCGCTAACTTTCTACACATTTAGATCGGGTAAACTCTGTTAGCAAAGTTACAACATTAACTTTACATCACGATTGTACATTTACGAACTCTTACCATAGAGAATATGAACGAGGATTTTAATAAATCAAATAGAATATTTTTACATAATTATCCAAGGGACTATTAAATCTTAATATCGTCGGTGTATTGCATTGAGCCAGATCGTTAGGGCAGCCCTAACTCTCCAAGTATGCGCCGACGGACTATTCTAAATTCCGTACGTTCCTCGACGACGGAATCTATACCTTAACGATGTATAAGATCGACTTAAAACACTCCACCTATTTCGGATGTGAAGGCATCGGCACGACAAGGTCGATAATGGCGCCACTCGGTAAATTAAAAAGTGAACAAGCGTGAACCGATTACAATTCGAATATTCCATGAATGAAATGAATAGTATAAATATGGCAATGTGAAAATATAAAAATTGTTTTTGTGAATATTTGTTTTTATATGGGACATTTTTGCTTCAGCTGAGGTTCCGAAAGGCACTAGTTATCATGGTGAAGATGAAACAGCGAAAATAACTAATAAGCATCATCCAAATTAATTGCCTAATACATTTATTAGTAAATTATTGTTGGTTTCCGACGTGGATTTATTCATCTATATTATTGTGATTTGAAATCAAGTGTAGGAAAGCTGTTTCAATGCAGTTTCGATATCCTTATAAAAACTAAAAAGTGAGCGGGAAAGATAGCTTAAACTAGTAAAATAATGCTTATTAAGAAAATTGCATAAAAGTAGATAGCTTCCGTTTTGCTTATATTATTTTTAGAAATTCTATACGTAAGTTAGTAATCATAAAATAATGAACTATATATGTTTGTATTACTAGAACTGTGAATTATCGAAATCGAAATACGTAATGTCATTTAGAAATGATCTTTATCGTAAAATTTGAGTATAAACTAAATTCCTGTATTCACACTTCATAAATTCACACTTACGAAAAAGTAATATTAAAAAGCTTGTTGAGTTACAAGATCTAAAGTCTACTTTGTCGCTGCATATGCCATAACGGAACCCTAAAAGCTAGGCTTCGTTTAGCTTCGCGTGACTACGCCTCTGGAATTGTGCCGGCGATTTACATTTTCTCGTTTTAAAATCGTTATGGCTATCAATATCGTTATCATTATCGCCAATGAAATGATAATGACATGTTATAGAAGGATTTTGATTATCCTTACTACTACGAAACTTGGCCACATTTACCACAAACATTGATAAAATGGGAGAATATTATTACTAATTTGTTAAGAGTGATACTGCTACTGGTGGTAGCAATCTTTTGTTTCAACTATAACCTTCAAGTTAATAAAACAATACTAACAAGACAGGCTTTTTAGTCATCCTTTAATATATCTACCTGTGGGCGCTCATAGCCCGGCTGCTCGCGTCGATTCTCTGCGATCGCCAGAGTTTAGCAAAATCCAGGCGTGGTCGGTGCCTGGATGGTTGACCGCGAGTGATAAAAATTCTTGAAGTTTTCCGTGCTTTGGACACGTTAAACCGTCCGTCACGGTTGTTATCAAAAAATAACAGTCGTCAAACCATATCGGTGGCATTCGGGGTGCTTAAAAACTTACAACACTTGATTTGGAGCAGCGTGGAGGATGTTTTAGACCTCCTCAGTGACGAGGAGAAACCAGTGCCCATTAGTTGGCCATTAATAGGTTTAAGACAATATATCTATGACAAACCTCATTTACTTGTCGTTAAGCGACCCTATAGATTGTAGCCCAATTGATAGTAGGTAATATTGCCGCCTAAACAAAGGTTTTGATATCCATCAAGAACTAATGTCTTTCCCGTCCCTACCCGTCCTAAAGGTTTTTAGTAGGACATGGTTGTTCTCGCGTCGTGATTCTTTTTCATGTCACAGTTATATAATGACAATATCATCTGCGGAACAATAAAAGCTTATTATAAATAATGTTAGTTTTTAGGAAATAAATGTTTATAAGCCCTTGTACCTTAGTCTTAAAGTAGGAGAGTTAGAAACTCTATAATGTTTAGTATTTAAATTATGCTGTCCTAATGACATTGACCACGATGTATAATTTATTTTGTATGTATTTTCTTCGAATTAGTCACACTTGACGGCTTTGCAACTCTCTCAATACTACGCGTAAGACGTAGGTATCTATTGCATCATTTTGGTGACTACTACCAGCCAAAACTATTTCAGGCCAGGATATTGCACGATTCGCTTGATGAATTCACGCTTGAAGAATTACGAACAGTTGGGTAACATTAAGATGACTCATTCCGCGCAAAGGAACGTCCATTAACGCAAAATTCAAAAGATATCCCTGTCATTCTATTTTAGGAATATTTTGCGCGCTGAATAAAACTTGTTTTCTCAGAAATATATAACACGACTACATTACGACCTTCACTAAACAATATGAACGTATAAGATTTCAAAGTGCTGATTACCTACGCTGGTATAACGACTTACATATTATTGAGACGATTAACTCAATCGTAAGTGAGTCACTTACTTAATATTTCTGGGCACAGTTCCTATCGTTGAACACTAATAGTACAATTTTATATGTCTCCGTGCTTTCAATGATACCTTAAGCTGTCGGATCTGATTATTAACTTTCGAGGATACGGTCATATTTAAAGTTTAAGTTTAGTTAAATTTTCCAATATAATCATCTAAGATCATTGTATTGCCATAGAATATTTATTAGCAACGATCGTTTTACTAGGTATTCTAGTTTAGACAAGTCCGAACATGATAAAACAGGAAGAGTACTTAAAAGGTATTCGGATGGCATAAAAAAACTGACATCCGGGTTGGCTACACCCAGACAAATACCTGTTTGGGACAGCGTGGTGAACTACGCTACGATATCCACTAGTAGAAATCCCTGTTATAAAACGACAATGCAAGAGCCGCCCTTCCCAAAATGAACGAACTATATTAATACCTCAGAACCCCAAACCATCGAAATCAACCGTTTTAGAAATTCCTACATTAATGGTAAACATATATTGGCATACTAAGGCTTCCATGCTACTCAGGAACGATAATACAAGCTTCTGTTGCCACGTAATATAAGATAATAATCCTCCTGAATCTCGCCGACTACAGGTGAACTGTATAGATACACATTTGTAAGCTGAATAATAACCTGTCTCACCATCCATAAGCCCGCTGGCGGTTGACTTCAGTCTGAGTACTACTAAATAATGATGAATGGAGACAACTTGTGGCTAGTTAAGAACTGCAGTGAAAATTTGAAATACATGTTAGAATGTAACAATGCTATGCTATCGTCATTCGTCTACTATAAGAGTTAACACAATTTAATTGAACAAAAATCGGAACTACAGATAACAAAGTACCTTGCAGAGCCTACAGTGCTATTTACATACACAGGTTGTTTATGTAAACCTGTCACGGTATTCACGCCAATGCATTTTATATACAGTTTTAAAAAATCTCTAGAAATTAATTAGGTATGTTAAATAGTTAAGTATAACTAACATTAAAATTTGTGACGTTTTGAGAGTTGCTAGCGTAATGAAGGATGTTATTAAAGACGGCCGAAAATCAAACATGAGTAAGCCAGAATACGGGCATTTGATGTAATAGTAGTAAAAACAAAACGTTAACAAATTTTTTACAAGATACTTACGCAGTGCGACCTCGTCGCATCATACGCAGGTATAAATAAATTTGGTAGTAGAACAATGTTGAGATAAACGTAAATAAAATATTAACTTTCTATTATGATATACCATGTTAATAATTAACATAACGTTTAAAACTTGTCTAACTAAATGACACGGGTAAATACTTTTTCGGTCTAGTTATTGCAATTTTTTTTAATCAATGGCGAAAATACTTAATTTTTCTATATTTATATTTACAAACACACTCACTAACTATTCGAACGCCTATAATACTGAAAAAGTAGGCTGTTATAATCTATTATTTGTAAATACAGGATTCCTTTTTTACAAATCCATAATACCTTCCGTAAGGCCAATTAAAATTCCATAAGCTTAATCGAAAGTAAGGTGAGTCACGTGAACACGAACGATATGCTGGAAATTGATTCATATGTTGTTCATAAAGATTTTACTCGTGAAGGCCTTGCGACCGTAAAAATCGAGGACGAGAGAAGCTTCATTAACCGGGCGGTGCGGAGTGAATTAATAATACCTACTCTAGAAGAAGAAATGTTACGCAAAT
>DWJN01005862.1:0-11120 GCA_018248895.1 Carystus phorcus
TTCCGTAGTCCAGGTGATTCGTGCTGAGTTTGTCCGTCGGGTTGCTCCTATTAAACTTTATCGCACTCGCTAAGAAGGTGTCTCGAAGACGACGGCTTCCGAACTTGACAAGGATGGATCGGGGCCGCGGGCTTTTCGTGTTGAGTTTAGCGATACGGGTGCAATAGTGCAGGTCAGTCACAGAAACTGGGCACTTAATAGTATTGGCAAGTTGCTGAACGGTGTTAAAGAGGTTCTCGTTCTTATGCTCAGGTACGCACTGTATTTCAATATTGCAGGCGCGGGACAATAGTTCAGCCTGGTTCACCCGCTGGGTCAAGTCTTCTGTCGCCGCTCGCAACTGCTCGTTTTCACTTTTCAGTTGCTCGTTTTCACTTTTCAGTTAAAAACTATTGAATGGATTTTCATACGGTTTTGACTAATGACTTGAATTATTCAAGAAGAAAGTTTGTGTGTATAATTCATTAACGAACAGAACAATGTATGGTAGCATTATTCCTCTATTAGATATGTAAATTCACCACGGCATCTGTCTACTTTTAAGGATAGATAGCTTATTCTAACAATTTTAATTTTGTTGTTTATGTACACAAAGTAAAATATACACAGTGGCGAGCGAGGGAGGATTGGATGTTGCCAAAATTTTCAACGTTTATTGTCATTTTTAGTTTCTTAAAAAACAGTGTATCATCACTGATAATAATATAATTGCTTTGAGCTCTGATCCGTCATCCACAGACACATAACCGATGTATTGCTGGCTGAAAAAGAAGCGGGAAACGCATTATATGTAACTCTCCCACGATGCGACCTAAGCTCGTAAAAACATTTCACTAGCAAATTTGGAATGAGGGTCGTAGTTGGGCGGATAAAAACCCTGACAATATACATTAGGGCTGAAAGATTAAACAGAGGATGATACAAAGCCATTTTTTTAAATAGTAATGGAAAAATAATAACCATAAAAGATACAAATTAGGCTGGCATATACAGAAAAGACACCTAATATATTTTATAATTACTATGAGCTTGTACCAAGTAGAATAAAGTGAATAAAGTGTAGAAACACATTACTTATCAAATTAATGCTATTAAATCGATCCTATGCGATCGACCGAGTTAAGCAACTACGGGCGCGGTCGGTAACTGGATGGGTGACCGCTAGTAGCAAAAATTTCTTGAGCGTTTCCGTGCTTCGGAGGGCACGTTAAGCCGGCGGTGTTACTATGAAGTAGCAGTCGTCAAGCTATGTCGGAGGCCTTCGGGCGATTTGAAAACTTCCGACACATGGGTTGGGCACTAACCCCTCCACCAAACCACATTGGAGCAGCGTGTTGGAGTATGCTGTAGACCTCCTCAGTGTTGAGGACAGACCCGTGCTCAGTTGTTTGCCATTAATGGGTTGGCGGCAAGGCAAGGCAAAGGTCTTTATTGTTTTCATATAGTTAGTTAAACTATACATATATACTAACTTAATGATACTTTAACTATAATAAAACATTGCTTTCAGCTCATAATGATATAGGGCAAGGTACGGATCTCCTTATCACTGAGGAGGTCTAGAGCATATTACACCCCGATACTCCAGTGCAGATTGATGGAGGGGTTAGTGGGCAACCGAAAGCGTAGTAAATAGTTGAGGGTACTAGAGCAATAGAACTTTACTTTACGCCACCATTATTTTAATATATGTATTGCATTTTCAATGACGTGATTGTTTTAACTATATGTATGTATATGTATTGGTTTATATTTTATGACGATTGTTATTTGATTAAGATTGACTGGAAGAAAATGCGTTAGGCATTAAAGGCAGGCATTAAGTCTCCCCATCGTACATTCATAGTACAATAAAGGGTAAATAAATAAATGGTATAAATGAAATATTTTTACCCCAGACTCCGTGTCTAATTAATACTGAAATCGAGCTAACCTTTTATAATGTCAAATCGGGACATTGTTTAGGGATTTTGTCAACTCGGTGGTAGATGAACGTTTATTTTTATCGTGGATCTGCCCCGCGTTAAAGTAATAGCCGCCGCGAGAGCTCCGGTCTGACGGGGAGTGCTTACACCGAGATATAATTTATTATTCAAGAGCTCTGTAAATACGAGTACGTTGAAATATTTGTTATATATGTATATAGCAGTTATAAATCGGTTGAGTTCTTGTAAAATACCTTTCAACTCTGCATTCTGTGGGTTCGCGATAGATTGTCAAATCTGAAGCAGTGAATGCCAAAGCTGAAGAGTTTGTTTGATTGAACGCGCTAATCTCAGAAATTAGTAGTTAGAATTCATATAATCTTTTTGTCTTGGATAGTCCATTTATTGAGGAAGGTTATAGATTGTATATTACATAACGCTATAACCAATATTCGCCCAGGCACAATACACTTATGTTCCAAGGTGTTACGGAGTTTGCCAGGCTTGCTATTCATGTATATTACATGTATTGTGGATGTAAGTTTGCCTAACAACAGTGGATAAGGATATTTTAAGTAAAATGTTTATCGAAACAACGGGCGAGGGTTGATCAATCACTTCAGTATTATTATCAATTATAATTCAATTAGAATTATATGTCTTAACTTAAATATGATAGTGTTTTTTGACATATCACATCATATACATACATATATTTATAAATATATGCTGCTATCATCACTTTTCGTCGTTCTTTACTTTTAAATTTTCCTTATTTTTATGTACGTCAGACTATTTATCGATTACATTATCATTAAACAACATGTCATCAAACGATAAACACAGTTGAATATAATAGAAGACATGAGTGGAAGAAGGTGAAAATCGATTTCAAAGTTTCGTATAAACATTTTATGATATTACAAAACGCCTTATGTGTTTCGATCCAATAAAGGTGTCTGATGGTGCCAACTGTTTAGTATTTTAAAAATAGGAGCGATATTATAGAACATAAAAAACACCATCATTCATGCATAAAACAGCGAAAATCCAAAAATGCGACATATCACCTTCATCCATTCATGTCTTCTATTAAATATTTTCACCAAACAAACTGAAATTAGGTAGCAAACGATTCATCTTGTATCGGAGGTACATGTCGGTCATTCGGTTTTAAAAGCGTTTGCACGTATCGGAATTGTCGCGGTGCCGTAGCATCGTAGCGCGTAGAGGCGTAGGGCGGGCGGCGCGCTTGCGTGACTCCGCGACTCAGCGTTCATACTCAGTGCCGAGCCGGCGGCCGCGGCGTGACGTCACGCGAGTCACGTGCCACCGCCCGGCATGCGTCTCGACCAATCGAGGAAACACCACTCATCAAACAGACATCACCGCGCGCCCCTGTAAGTAAACAACACTTTTTACGTATAATTAAAATAAAAAACAACTCAAAAACAAGTTACGACTCTAACCGGAAGCTTTCGTTTCCGCACGTGGATTTATATTCGCTCAGCATTCTCGACGCACTAACAAATGAGCGGTACGTTCGATAGCCCACTGCCCCTGTGAGATGTTTCCACGTGAACCCTCCTGAAGGGTTGTACTAAATTCAGATTAAACGCTCTGTGAATAGAACTTTGAGCGACGTTTAAAGCTTTTGCCTTTTTATTTGTATCGGTTTTATCACAAACTTTAAACAAACAGAAGCCTTTAAGACTTTATTTGGTAGTGAAGTAAGAAACAAAATCGGGCAAATTTTTATAGCATGTCACTACCTGTAAATATGTATGTATGTAGTGTACCTACATATATATTCAGTCTATGAAACAACGAATAAACTATACATTTTAGCAACTACAAAGATTTGTTTTTAAATATAAACATAGATAAAAAATACAAGTTCCTTAATTGTATTTTTTTTAATTACTTAGATTTTTACAAGTAGGCGAATTAACAAAAAATATAATTTTAAGGTTTAAAAAGTAAGAGAGTATAACGATATTCAATTTAAACTGTTATAAATAAACTGAAACAATGTATTTATGATTGACTACTGACAAAATATTATATTTGTAATTCCTATATAGGTAGGTGGTAATAATATATGTATATTTTAAGTAAAACAGCAATTAATTATCTCAACTTGGCCACAGCTTCCAATGTCCCAAGGTTGGTTTGGCTTCTAAAAAGATTCGCGTGGATTGTAAGTTTGAAGTAAATTTTAACATGTCACTAAGCATAATTCTATATTCTATTTGATACAAAATAATTAAAGATGACACTATATAATCAATTTATTATAACAAGCGCTAAACATAATTATACATCAATACAACTTATACTTCTTATTGGTATATATTAGCTGGTGATGGAAATCATATTCGCGCAAATATTAGACTTTTAAAAGAAAAGTTTTTTGTACCCAGGTTCAAATAAATCAAACGGGATTTAATTTTATAAAAGCTTTTATCCTCATTTTACTGCTTAAATGAATTTTCAAATATGTACATTATGTAATGGAGGGATATTTACTATTATCAGAAGAAAAAAAATTACGTATTTGTATTTTTTTAATCGATTTCTTTTTAACGTCGTAGGATTGTATTTTTCTTATATGTCGTCATATAATCGTTATACAAAGTTATATGGTTCTGCAGTATCTTGCCTCTCGGTCAGAAACCGTTATTATTTTTTCAAGTAAATGTCTATAAACTACACGGTTTAATCGAAAGTAACACTAAAATGATTAATTTTAAAGTCTATAACATGTTGCGTTTGTCTCTCAAAAGCTGCTAATTTGTATGTGACCGGTGAGATTAAAATGTGTATCGCTTTGTTGCACGGTGCACGACTATTGCGCTGTACGTAAAAAAATACGGCAGACTGTTCATTTAAAACGTTATCGTTGAGCGACGTCACACAATCACTACGAGATTGTTTTTTCATTTAATACTTTGGCTTGTTCTGTTTACTCTCGTATGCATTTTGCAACAAAATTGCTCAGAGATGGACGGTAATATGATACAACTTGATACGTTGTGATACAGGATGAAGAGATTCAATATTAACAATAAAACGGTATTCAAATTAAGGACGTTACATAAAGTTTACATTAGAAAAAGCCGAGTCATATTACTAACCTCGAAGTATTGGTTAAATATTGTTTAAATGTGCTCATCCATTTGGATTTACTTCAAATGAGATTATTGTGAATAAACTGGTTAAAAAGGTTTACTGGTTTACTATTTTCATGTCTAATTCAGTAGACTCTATAGAGAATTTTATAGGCCCTATTTATACTCGTATATAAATATTTTTAAAAACTTATTCTATTTAATTTGTTACATACTAACGACGAACTTCGTTTCGCGTAACAGTTAATGAATTAACCTTAATTAACTTAACCTAACCTGATTTTTTAAGTTTTTTTAATTGAAGATTAACATTATTTTAATACTTATTATTCTATTCTCGACGAAGGCAAATCCATAAACACAAAAATCATAAATATTGGTCCAGCCGTTTTTAATCTTCCATATATATCAATAGACAACGCTAGAAAGCTGCAATGAAATTGAAATGTCATATGCAGATATAAGAATCAAATTGTAGGGAATTTACATTCGTACATATAGCATGCACATTATTCTAAGACCTGCTTCGTTTCGGTTAATCTAGACCATTTGCTAGCATCCCATTCAATTTGCTATTCGTTTACTTCAGGCTTTATACAAATATTATTTAAACCTAAGTTTATGGATTTGGGTGAAACATATAAATTAGAAAGATATCAATTTAAAGTAACCAGTACACGAATTATTATTTAACAATCTCTTTACAGAACATTCACATTAATTCACACCTTTTATGTCGTAGATAAAGATGTTTCCCGGAGTAAATAAATACCCGTGATATATTTTATAAAGCATGAAAGTCAATCAAAAAACTTTGATCTTGTGTCTATATTCATTACTAATGTTTTTTTTTTCTTATAACAGTGTTCATATGACAAGATAGATCTACTATCAATAAGATAGATGGAGGCGTGGTCTATGTAAATTTGATCACGTACCGAACTGTATAGTCGAGACCTATGTATGTATCAAAAGCGCGCTGCAACGTCGCTCCCACAGCCCACAACTCCCACAGGCAGTCTTGGAAAGTTGAAAGCGTCTCGCAATTAGCTCGCAGGCATTGCGACATCACACTTCTAAAGAATATTCAAACTATCAGCATCTGAAGCAAAACTGAACAAGTTTCTTTACGCCTCGTCGAGTAAATTCTGCAAACTGGATGTAAATTTGAATGATTTGTAATAGCGTAAAATATGTAATCTGTATGTGGTATAATCTTCATAGGTCACTTAAATAAATTTTGAGATAAAATATTCAACATATATCTACTTTTTCCTTTCAATTTATAAGTTCCATTCGTCTAAACTTATTTGGAAAACACTGTTGCCATTTTGGATTCGACACGTTGAAAGTTGCTTCTTCAAAGACAATTACAGCTTCTTCGGTGCTCAAAATAAAACCTTTTTTTTACGTATATTTATTTTTTCGTTATGGGATCAAAACAAAAAGGAAGCTGATCTAATAGTCTTAAGGTGGACGTGATGGTATTTCAACACCAGATTCCTCAATAACCTCTTTTTTAAGGGACATATGTGACGTGGTGTTATCGTATGTAGCATGATACCCCAAACCCCTTTATTGGCTTAAAAAAAATCATAAACATAATGTATTTCTTTATTTGCTTTAAAAAACATAAACAGTACAAAGATTGAAGAGAATTAAAGTTAGGGTTGCCAAAATGTGCGAACAATCAACGCTCTCATACAAATAGTCGATTACTTTTTCTTTAGAATTAACTGTCTAATTACAATGTATGACATTAACTTCTCTTGTATTACAAAGTGAGAAAAGCTTTTCCCAGTCGAGAATCCTAAGACGTTTTCCAGGACAGACGCTTGTCGTATTGTAAACCTTTTAACCTGGTTGAAAAAAAGAATAGACAATGGAATTCATTTGTTTCAGCGAGTTGCAACTGTTTAGTATTGTTGCCAGTATCTACTGCTCATTTCAGATACGGGCGTAACCGAGTGCTACTCACACATTTATACTATGTTTGTGCTTATTATGTGCGGAAAGCTTTTAAGGCAAGGACGATATGTAAATTTGCTATGACGGTTCAATAAAAAAAGTTTTGTTTTTACAAACTTTTCGCCGTATTGTGGAAACTTGGAATACAAACATCTATCCCAAACTCGTAGACCAGGGACAAGAGGCGAAAATAGCTGGCCTGCTCGATGATAAGACGTTGTGGGATTATATTATCAGTATTATTATTAAGTCATTCATCATCTTCCTATTACGCCCGTCTGGTTTGTCTCCCTTTCGCTGGAGTTAGTCACCAAACGATTCATCGTGTAGCATCTGAGCTTTTAAGAGCCATACAACCTTTATTTTCTTCGTTCTTTTTGACCGACAACGCATCCATTTAGCCTAATTGTTTTCTTCATAGCTGGCGATGACCAATTACCATTACGGACTAGTCTCGTTTGTCGGTTATTGACACAAAAATGTTTTATTGCGTAACCTTTATATTTATTAGTATGTTGGATCGTAAATTCGATCGTTTGATAGGATTACGAAGCCAGTTGCAGTATCTGACATTGATTTCAACTTACATTTTACTGCTACGAAGGGTTCGTGACTGAGATTAGCGTGAACGTCGGTGATTGTCAATATCTGTTTTTTCCGATCCCAGATTTGTCTTGTCTTTTCGCACATATCAGCATTATTTGAATTGATTTGGTAAGTATCTTTTACTGAAGGTTTAAACCACAACTTAAATAGTGCTAAATATTTTTAGTACAAACAGTTTCGTTAAGTTTTTGGAGTTAAATAACTTTACACATAGTCCTACATAAGAATTATCTATGTTGTAGGTGCTTTAGACAACATGCCAAGACACACCTGGACCAAGAGTGGAATTGTAATGTCGTCAATCAAATATCCGCTTCTCTGGGAACCGAACCCAGAATCCAGAACGATTCGTTATGTAACCATTGCGCCACACAGATTATTTACATTTACAAATGTCTACGCCTATTTATAATACATGGAACGTGAATAACTCTTCGAGATAAAAGATGGAATGAATATGAAATTAATAAAATTCTATACAACAATATGTAACATGCTTCGCGTTCTATGTAGCGACGACACAATTGACAGCTCGTCTAGTCTAGTAATATGATTGACGAGCTTTTGCCCGCGGCTTCGCTCGCGTTAAGAAACTTTCATCCCCGTATTTTATTCCCTTGGGTGTAGAATTGATCAAAATCCTTTCAAAATACGTCATAACATCTACCTGCATGCCAAATTTCAGCCCGATCCGTCCAGTGGTTTGGGCTGTGCGTTGATAGATCATTATGTCAGTCAATCAGTCACCTCTCAGTCATGTACATATATTATATTTAGATGTAAGTTTCGAGGATATTCAAAGGCGTGTCTATGACTTGTTAACTATATTATTTATGATTCACGAATCATTAAGTTTTAAGAGAGTTTCACGAAAACTTAAATCGAATTTTGTTGTGTTCTGAGGAGTCTCTTTCGCCGTTTTTGCTGCACGATTTTAAAGCATCTTTCCGAAACGGTGGTAGAATCAAAAAATTACCAGCATGAATTTGAATTTGAGTAGTCGAGTGGTTTGAATATTGGCCTCGGAAGCTGAGACAATGCGACGTCTTCCAATTTTTTTTTAAATATACTTTAAAATTTACAGCACATCGTATATTTGAAAATGTAACTCGTAGCAAAGAAACTTTCATGTATTAATGTGTGATGTCTGTCACTCCGCCAATAAGTTTCTCCATTTAAAAAGAGGGCAGAGTCCAGTAGAGTCTTTTGTGACGTATGTACATATGTAGGAAAATAAATTATTTAAATAAAAAGTATACTTCAGTACGTACGTTTTCTTTTAGTCCACGAACCAACAGTAAGAGCTAAGGTGTGTTAAGCGAGTTGTCACGCTGTTCTTAAATTTCAAACACTGTAGAACTGTGCCGTAGTCTCGGTATAATTACAAGCTTTCAGCTACAACACTTACACAGCTCCAAGACGGCTTGGGTACAGACAGCAAAACAGGTTTGGTAATAAAATATACATTAATAAAACAGATGTTCGTATTGATATATTACAGCTGTTGTTACTTTTTATATGTATATTGCGGAATAATCCGTGTGATTGAGTTTACGTAATTATTTCTTAACGAAACAAGCACCTACTACGATATCTAATACTATTCCACTATAATTTATGGTGTGTAAATTATATTTTTTATGTATACCATACTGTATCGTTCATAATTTTTAGTAAGATTTAAATTAATAATTGACATTATTTTATTCAACGTAGCATACATATTATAAAAACGTATAGCAATGTAGCATATTTATAATATTTTTTTGCTACTTGCTTATAAACAGAGGTATGGAATACTACAAATTGTAATATCGCTTAGATTTAGGTTCGGACCTCGAATTCGAAATATGCCTGTTGGTCTTCAGTTGATCGGCATCTTAGTCGTAAGACGGCTCGTAGCGGTGCAGTAAGTAGGTACTCGTAGCTGCAAGCAGCTCGCGATTATGTGAAGTCTTACGACATAGTTCCAGAGACTTGAAAACATCTTGGGAACTCGCCCAACGTACTTATTCGTTGTTCTACAGAATATCATCATTTAAATCTATGATTGTCCTGACAAGAATAATATCGTTAACTGTTAGTAACGCAGGATTCCTTACGATATTTTCTTACACAAACCGTGGAAATAATTATTGCAACCAACATTGGATATTATGACTTGACGTTAACCCATTAATAGGTCATTACAGAGCTATTCTTTATTTTGAAAAGACATAAAGCATACTGTACCAATGCGGCAAACCGCTGCTTCAACGCGGATTAATGGAAGGGTTAGTTAGACCAACTCAAGACGGACGTTTTTATGCTTTCCAAGGGTCTGGCATGGCTGAAAGACTTATAATAACGTGCGATAATTTATGTACGATGCAATCCGAAGCACGGAAATGCTCAAGAAATATTAACCAATAATCATCCATCCAGGTACCGACGGCGCCTTAGTTTTAATGGTTTGAATGTTAGACCTCATGAGTTGGAATTTACATAAGAATTACCTCCCCTTGTCGTAATGGAAGAAGTCTAAAGTTCAATTTTGCTAAACGGAGGATGACTTCGTGTATTTTTAGGAATTTAATTAATAGAAATCTTTCAAATATGGCAGCCTTTTATTTTAACGAAAGTGTTGTTGAAAAGATAATTTTATAATACTTGTTTCCTTTTGATGTCTACTTCGCGTACTTAGCTATATTAGGTACATAGCTTCAAATTATTTACAATTATTATACAGAATAGAGAGATTTGGCAAACACTATGGCTTACCTTCTATGTAAAGCAGTCATGTAAAGCAAACTAAAGAGCTCATTTTAAGAACAAAATATGAATAAAACATTTTGATCGTTGCTAGATATGTAATTTTAAATAAAATGTATCAATTAACATTAAAATGTTTTGATAAATCCTGTCTACTTTGCAACAATGTTAGTTTATTATAATGCAAAACACACAGAGCCGACATCTGGCGGCCGCCGAACGTGCCAATTTCAACATCGGGCCACAGACTAAAGAACTCTTTATACAGTTGACCAACAGACCAACAGACCTTTATCGGAATACGTGGGGCAGCGTTGAGGATAACGATAATATTATACACCGCCAGCAATTTAATTACATTTACCACGTTTCGTTTTTGTCTGTTCGTGTCAATTTTTGTAACAATTTTACTCTTACTGAAATAAACAAGAATGTTGACATCTATAACAATAAAAGAGTGTCTGTTTGTAATATTAAAATAACCGCTTTTTACCAAATGCATAATATGTTTGTATACAAGTTACATATACCAACATGTTTTATAATTTTTGTTTGCTGATATAGTACGGAGCAACTTTTATTTTAGAATTATAAGTTATAGTAAAATCTACGAACTAAACAATAAATTTTTTGTTCCACATGGACTAAGTCGGGAGCACAGCTAGTCATAAATTTTTATCTTTTATCATGTCTAAATACATAAAAATTACTCTGTACTCGAAGAGTGCGCCCGACTGCC
>DWJN01005863.1:0-11118 GCA_018248895.1 Carystus phorcus
CAATTAATTTAAAATGACTTCAACTGTGACATTTGTGTCGAGGTTTCCTAATAGCTTAAGAACAATACAATAAATATATGTGATATTAAATTTATGATTTAATGCCATTTTTTAGTTTTTTTTACCCCTAGCGGTCACCCGTCCAGGTACCGACTGCGCCTGTAATTGCTTAACTCCGTCTATCGCTTAGAATCGACGTGAGCAATCGAACTATGAGCTATAGGGAAAGATATTACCAATAAATTAATTATAATATTCTTTCAGAACCTATACTATGGTCTAACTTACATAAAAATTTAAATAATTGGCACTCCAAGTTCAGATTTTGTAGACTACATAGTCTACAGAATAATATACTCTAAGGTTTTTTTTACTTTTTTTTACTGTCTGTATTATGAAAAAGAATTAAAAAATATTCCTAATATTTATGTTTGGGGTTAATACTTTGAGTCGCCCTCATATGACGCACGTCTTTTCAAACTACAAACATTACTCGTTCATCGCATATCGCGAATAATAAAATAACCTGCAGCTAATGTTGTCGTCACGTAAATAATCATAAGTTAAATATGGTTTCCGTTTAACTCGCTATGTAGTTATATTTGAGTCCTTGGTTTTCTAAGCGGACGTATAAAGGTTTAATTTCCCCCGTATTGATTTATTTGTGTAATTCATGCGGTTTTTGACTGTTATATTTATGACACCTCTTAAAAGAAGAAAAGGAAGAACATTATGTCTTCCACTTGACACTAGGTGGTTGTGAAAATTGTTGACAGTAGGTGTTAAAACTTCTGAAATGTCACATATACGAAGAAATTATAAGGGATCTTTTTTGCAGATAACTAAATTTCCTATGAAAATATAAGGGGAAATATATATTTTTTCAATAGTGGATGTGTATTTTTTTTCGTCACAATAAAGATAAAATATAAAACAGAGAGGAGGACATTCCTATTCAAATTAAGTGCTCATACTTAAAACAAATGTTTTTCAGTTCTCTACCAGCCAAGTTTTCAGAGTATAAAGTAAAAAAAAAAATTTGACGATTTTTTAGCCCATTTTCACAGAACAATATTCGTATATATAAATCTCTGGTTATCGCCTTATTTCTACGAATTACCATTACTAATGAAGTTAGGTATACAGATATCTAGAATCTTTTAAAAGATTCCTGACATTCAAATTATCGTGACACTATTCTATTTCCATATATATTATACGTAATTTAGATAAAAAAATCTGTGATGAGTGTTACTATAATTTTTAAAATATCTTACACATAATATTATTACAAAATGTAAAACTATTACGATCATAAACAACTTTAATATCATTTTTGTAAAATGTTTTACGGATCACTTGCTAACTTGTCCTATAATTGTCAATGTTATGTCTAAAGACTCACGTGGCGCTAAAGGTTTGTTGAATGTTGCAGAACCTTTGAATGCAATGTAAACTCACGATTTTTATTACATTTACACAAACATTTGCCAGCTAAATAGGAATCGTGAGTGCCATTCACATTAGTTGTTAACTAATATTGTGAACAGAGCTATCTGTACTGATATCGGATACCAAATTAAATATCAAAAATTTGATCAACAAAACAATGAGAAACAATTTGGTTTATGTGAAGATTTGATCGGATCTGATTTGAATTAAAGATATGTAAAACCGTTGAAATATGAATCGGATCTGTGGTTTGGGTTCCGCGCGATAAATCTTTTTTTAAACAATTCTTCTGTTCATGTGTATTACGATGAACTCCTAAAGGGTTGGACCGATTTTGCAAGAAAAGCAAAAAACAAAACCGTATTTGACATGCGATTTGGAAGTAAAAACCTTGATAACTTTGATTAACTGATCAATCTATCAAAACATATAAGATAATCATGCTTTCAGCGGCCCAATTGACGTTTCACAATATATTTCATACCTTATTTTCGGTGATCAGCCTTTAAATGACGGTTGGTTAGTAATTCTAACATTTATTAACTTTTTTTTTACACATTATAAGTTGATGTTTGACCGCTATTCTGATTGAAGGTAGTTTCCTACCACTCTATAGTAGTAGCCATGAAAGGTAGAGCGCACTAACTTAGATTAATTAACTTAGGAATCCTAGACTGTGATTATATATTCGGGACTTCACTAGACTTGTATATAATTTAAGGTCATGGAAACTTTGAGCAGGTTGAGTAACGTTAATGACAACCTTCTTACCTAATTATTCATTATTAACACAACGAAGTGTCCCGGGATCCCCTTTCGTGTCTTGTTATTCGTATATTTATTAATCAACAAACAAAGAAAATATAAATATAAAGAAACTGCGCATAATAAAATGATGTGTACGTAAAAATGTCAAACTACGTAAAAAATGTATTGACGTTTGATAGTAAAGACCCCGTTGAAGTCTTTTGTGAGCCACTCTAAATTAATGATAATTGACTTGTGCAATTTTTATAAGCAACGATAATATCGGTTCAGTTAGTTTTCATGCGAAATATCTAAGATTAAATTTTAATCGTAAACCCTAACTTTCATAATATTGAGTAATGAAAGTCATACATTTACTTCGAAACAAAACGTAAGGAAATGCGATCCTGAAACTCTACATAATATTTCACCGAAAATCAGTAATAAATATCTGTCATTATTTAATAGGGTAAACTAATATACTGCATCTGTTTTATTCTAATTCAAACATAGTATTTATAACGGATGACTTAAAATTCAGTTGTTAATAATTTTGTCCTATAAACGCAGATAAACACCTGGGACAGCAATAAAACTATTGAACAACGACAATATAAAACCACAGAATGCCCTTGAAACTTTTACCGTAGCGCAAAGGATAACGAACGAATTCTGAGAAAAAAGGTATTAATTAATACAATAACAAAAAGTATTATTTAAAGTAGTGGATTCGGTAGGTTATCCTGCGACATTAAAATAAACCATTTTTATCGAATTATGAATTGTCATAAACAATTCTCGGATCCATCCATCCGTGCACCGGCGCGTTCTTTGGAGATCCCGGAGCCTCCCTATACGCGTCACTCTATTCTCGAGGATTTGAGGGGGTTTAAGTGGTTAGAAAACCCACATCACCCATCGAGTATCTTTAGATGATTTCCCCCTCTAGAAAAAAAGATCCATCCTTCCATATTCATTAGCACTCATTATAGGCCGTATTTGGGAGGCCTAGAATACAGACCCCCATACCAGCAGACCTGGGTGACAAGAGAGGCGATAGAAGCAGGCCTGCTTGGTGGTAAGGCTTCGCGTAAGAATTATATTATGAATTTTATGCTGGAAGAGGAAGACCATGGAGGGCCTTTCCTAATCAGGTAAAAGACGTCCTGAAGAAAGGTCAAGTGAGAAGCTTCCTCAACAGGCGGGCATTTAAGAAAAGAGTGATGATGAGTGATGAAAGGTGATGAAGCGAGAGAAGTATGTTAGAATCGAAGTGGAAGGAAGTGGTGTCTGCCTATCCCAAAGCGAAAAAGGCGTGATTATTTGTATGTACGTATGTTATTGTGTCATTAATATTATTACTGGTATTTTTTTTCTGTGAAGCACTGGTTGGCTTCCATTTGTTTGAGTCAGCCGACAACCATACGTCATCTTCTAGCTTGGAAATTGAGAGCCTGTAGTGTCTATTCTGACGTTCTTTTCTTTTCCTATTTGGCCGGTAATTTACCACCCTACATATAATTTTGGTAATTATATCATTCACACTATGAATTTAATACCATGCCATGCTGAGCGTGAACATTTTTCACTTTTACTTGTTTTTGTTTTTACTCACTGTATTGTATTTGGCCATTATTTAGTGAAATACAGATTTCATTAATTATTCATTCATTAAATTCTACTTCTCTTATTATGAGAAGAGAATGAAAACAACGACAGGCCATGAATGGACATGAAGAAACTTTTTCTTTTTAATGCTCAGAGGTGATGTTTCCCACCCACTATCACCTAACTATATAATTTTCAAGCACCTTTATTATTCGGAGAATTACTTACAGTCAAAAGTCATTAGAGTCAAAAACTCCCGTGACATTTGTTTTACTTACTAGTAATAGAACCACTGCCCATCGGCTGCTATAGAATTGGTATTGCAGGACTTTCCAGGCTTCTATAGTCCTTTCAAGAGGTCTATATCCTTTTGCTACTAGCCCACTGGCCGCTAATAAGAAGCAGTTATCAACAGAAGAAGTACCGTTTTCAAAAAATGATCAAACGCCCCCACTCTTGAAAAGCGAAGGTTTTATTGCGTGGGGGAGCGCACGCGCAGGTCAGTCGCCCGCTCGCCGTCGTCAGCGTCGCACGCGTCGCGCGACAGCAGTTTTCCATACGGAAAAATTGTGTCGCGTGTACTAACTCTACATACTCTAACATTTCAAATTGTGACTCCTTGTGAAACTCTTGTGTCAGGAACTAGTCGTGATGGATTATGTGTATGGCGTATAAGTGTGTTGCTTGTGTGTATCTCTACGGCAGCGCCCCCGGCCCACCCTTCTGCCGCTGAAACTTCCTAACACGTAAGTAATTTTAATATAGAGTTCGTAGAGTTGGTAGAGTCGATGTCAAAAAAATAGAGTACAAATAGTTTGTATTAAATCGTTTTGTTTACTTTGACGAATTACTAGAACGTTTTAAATAAATGTTTTTATTATACTTTTGATAGAGTATTCAAATTATGTCACAGCTTTCGGAATTTTTTGCGACAATGCAGTGACTTGTATTTAGTATTGAGACGGTATATGCTGTAAAATAAAAGCGCATTGTGTAACCGTTTTACGCAACAGTATTATGCGAATTTTGAAACTGAAAGTGTTATTGCGAAAGGATTATATTGAAGTTGAAGTATACGGAATATTGGAGGCGCTAATAGGTCGCCTTATTAGAATATTCTGAAGGTAGAGCGCCTCTTCGCTTCACTTGACGTTTTACATTTTAGATTAACCGTTTCGTAATGTGTGTTTTAATAAGTCATGAAAGTATAGGTCATGACACACAACAGTTACCAACATACAAACAAGTAAATCACGCTCTATAAACTTGTTTAATTTGTGACAGATTTTATGTAGAGTCACGAAATTAATAAACATAATACATAAAAGATAAAAATATTTTATAGCAAATAAATGAAAGTCAATTTTTCATACCCTGAAGGACAGACGAAAAAATCGTTAGCCACAGTTTCTCAATATTTACAACAAAACAAACCAGTGATATTTTTATATTTGATATAGGTAAGTAGGCTTTGTTGGTCACTGTGGATCTAACAAATATTTTTAGGTCATTACGATAGTGATTTATCTCGAAAAATAGAACTTTTCTCATGTAATAAAAAACTAAATTTAGAAGTTTGAAAGCAAATCCTAAACTTTTATTTAATAAATCTTTATTTATTCTCAATTAATAAAAGATTGCTTTTGGTCCTTCTGATTCATTTTATTAAAAACCCATAAAGCGATAAATAAATGACAATAAAAATTTGGTATTGGTTCGAATACAATTCGTAAACGTAAGAAATGGGAGTGGCAATGTAGGACGAGGACAGAATTAAATAAAAAAATTAGGTAATAAATTAAATGCTTAAATAAAAAGTGAATTTCGGGTCAGTTTATTAAAGTTATAAAAAATATCAATTATACTTAAAAGCTGTTATACACTTAATTATTTATTCAATTTTAGCACGGAGTTATATTTTAATATATGTAATGAGTATGTTTGTTTATTTATACGGTTTTATATTGTCTTTGTTCTATTGATGTGTTACCTAGATTTTGTTAATGATTACTGGAAAGTAAGGTAAACATTAAAATTATTTCTTTCTTTCCTCCTTTTTTATTTTTGGACGACAACATACATATCTCTGATTTGTTTGGTGTTGCTGGCCAGTGACCATTACCATCATTTGGTTCGTCTTTTTGTTTATCGATTAGTTATATAAAAATAATCTGTATAAAAAAATCAATTACCAATTGGTATATGAATATGATCCTAAACTCATAATGAAACAACGTGCTGGAGTCTAAAGCCTCGGTTAGTGACGAGAAACGTCTCGTGCCCTATAGTGCACCATTAATGGGTCGTAGCAATTTCAATATCTATTAAATCTGTGGCATAGCAAGTAGATTTGATATCGAAGTGCAAAAATGTAATAAGTCTTCTTTTAATATATTCTTAATTAATTTTCCCATACAAGCGGTGCACTTTATTGTGTTTTAAACTGTATACTTTTTATTTGTCACTTTTGACATTTCTGTGACAGTTTGTCAATAGCTTTATTGGGCAAATTTTTTATCACTTTCTTTTGTAATTTCACGAGCTCCAAACTTTAACGACAATAAAGCCTTGAATATTAATTTAATTAATATAAACGACCTGTCGATAAATATTAATACCTACAAACTATGCTAGGAATATAATAGGTGCCTATAAACTATTAAATTTTATTGTAAAGTTCGATATGTGGGAACACAGGTACTTTTCTTAAAAACATTTACATATAAATCATTTGTACAAGAATGTTTATTGCTAGCTGTAACGTTTAAAGTTGTCACATATACTAGTAGAATTTATTCAAATAAACGTATTATGTACATTGCAAATTTTTTATGAATATTATAAGATTTTTTATGATAATGTTTGGCTTTGGTTATTTAGCGGAAAGAAACATTGTTATTGCTACAATAGTAAATGTGTATAGTATTTAGTAAAATCTACAAGTTTTATAAGCCATATGTTGTATTTTTTATTCATTTATGACATATAAAATACTACAATTTAACATGTACAAGTATTAAAAATCCTGAATTGTTACTTTTTAGATACAAAATTTTTACTTTGGACGTAAATAGAACGTTTTAATTGTACAAAAACGTTTGTTATATATCAAACGTAAAACATATAAAATAAAATTCGATTTTTTCATTGTGGCATTAGTTTGTCAATAATTTTGATACGTAATGATGACATAATTAAATAATTGACTTATTAAATAGGTTGCGTGATATGTAATTAATAACTTTATGACAAATGTATTATTTATTTTCATATACTATTTTGAAAATTATTTATTTAATCAATACAAAAACTACGTAAAAAATTAATATGTATATTTTAAAAACAGTACAACAATAAACTCGTTCCATAATCAATCAACAAATAGTAGCTCAACCTCTGAACTTAGCGTCTATGCCTTTCGAAAGGCGAATTTCCTTCTGAAGGTTAAAGTTCCGAGCGCTCTTGTATAAATATTTAAGTATTACGACGGGTGTCAGGCGGATTCTAGTTTGTTTGGTCTCCGTTACATCATCCTTAATGGGGTTTGAATAAGTTTTAACGTGTCACATAATTAGACGAACAAATGAGCGTCTCCAAACAAGTATTTCAATAATGTCGATAGTTCTAGTGACTTATAAATCTCAATTATAACTTACTGTAGTTTTTTAATGATTAATGAATTAAATGATTAATTTACATAACATAACTACATATAACATGTGAATATTTATGACAATGAAATCATTTTGATAATGTAAAAAATGTATGATTTTAAAAATGTTGGTAATAAAGTATTAGGTTATAATTTCAGAAGTTATAAAACATCGAAAAATAAAAGAAAAGAAAGTAAATAGTTTTATTTTTTTTTAATATTGACCATTAGGACTATAGGTTTAGGTGAATTTAGTTATATAGAAATTAAATTTACTATTACTATAAAAATAAATGTTGTGCTCTGTTCTTCGCAAACATTCTGGAAAGATATGGATTGTGTCAATAAATGAATATAAATTGTATCTCGACATCTTTCAAACAGGAAAACCTTATATGGTTATTATAATGGCATTGAATGATTATTTGTACAAAAACAATTAATATATCATCTATTTGATTATCAAAACAAGCAAAAATGCGTAATGTTCAACTTGTCAACAAAATATAATCCTTCCTAGTTGGTAGATATTCTCGAGAAATAGGTCACTTGAAGCATAAAAAATAACGAAAGATTTATTGGTAATAAAATATATCATTTCGTGTTTTATTTATATATGTATAGAAATAAAAATGGATATATGTATGTATGTCAAAAATTAAATTTCAATATGTATTAACTGTCGTTGAGTGATAAATATTAAATAAAGAAAAACATAATAAATAAAGTTGTGTTTTCACAAACCATTCGCTTTGTTTCCGATTTCGCAATATCATCAAAGATGCTATTTTGTTAAAATAATTTTTTATTCATCTTATTGAGCTGTATCAAAATTAGCGACGCTTTTTCCTAACGATGTCAGTTCGTCTCTCGACAGTTGTGTAATCTGTATTTCTGTATTAATTTTGTTTTTTCGCGATTGTTCTTGTATATTTTAGATATAAACTTTCATTGATTTAAAGAAGGCATTGTTCAGATAAGATTTTGTTTGTACGTGTAATATTTAAGAGTTATTGGTATTTATGCGTGAACATTTATTGTTTAGTATCCTTTTCTATTTAACTTTATATTAATAAATATTTTAAATGAATAAAAAAGGTTTTTTAAGTTTTTCTCAACGTATAGAGAACAGTTTTATCAGTTGACTAAGATGAATTAAATTTTGTATAGAGATTCTAATAGTAATATTTCTTGAAAGTCCCACAACTTTATGGACAAAACCATGGATGCTAATTAGTATTGTAATCAATAATTACTGGCTGATAATTTGTAGTAGTGAGAATGAGCTAAGTAATGTAAAGTTTTTTAATAAATGGCTTTAGTAGAGATATTGAAAATTATCGTAATGTCATATCGCACTTTGACACGAATTCTAGTCGCGCCCCCTATTAGCAAAGTTTGGCAGCTTCCTTCACCTTCCGGAAACACTAATCACCCATTGTGTACACGTTTTCAATGAATCAAAGAGTTATGATAATAGTGACGATATGATAAACAGTGATGCAATATAACCAAGTTGTCCGTACGTTTCTTATCAGTTTGATTTAATTATTATCGACACTATCACCGTTTATTCGTGATATCTCACGTACTATCGATGACTCATACTAACATATAACACAACGTTAAATTTTTTTAAGATTCGACAACTGACATTTTAATATTTCGTTATCAAAAATATATAATTATTTAATAACTAATTATTATAATATATGTTGTGTCTTATTCTATGTTGTTAATTATTATAAAATGTACAACGTATAGTTAATTACGTTTTAATCATTTATGTTCGAGTGAAATCGTTTTGTGAATAATTAATTTAAATTGTTATAAATTAGCTGAAAATACTTAATTTTCTTCTATTTTACGTTTTTCTTGTAAATTTCGACTTATTAATTTATTGTTTAATGACGTATTAATCTGACATTTTAAAGGTCAAGGTTATTATTTCGTTTTGTTCCAACAATATCACGATGAGATTGATATTCTTTTCGTATATAAATTTTCAGTGATTTGTAGATAATAATTGTACGGTCAGATTATCAAGGTTTTGTCACGGATCAGCAAACTGTGGAATGAGCTTCTTTCTGAGGTATATCCGGAACGCTAAGACATGGGATTCTTCAAAAACGGTGTAAAATGAGCTGTCTTTACTCAAACTCAAACTCAAATCATTTATTTCATGTAGGTATTTATAAATACACTTATGAAACGTTAAATATTTAGCAACTACCACCGTTTCGGAAGGGTGCCTTATAGAAGAAGAAACGGCGAAAGATACTCCTCAGCACATTTAAAAAAAAATCTTACGTCTAATAACAGTTATAAAAATCTTAAATAACATTACAATTGCCTACTAACATAGGTAGAACTGGTTGTGGTTGTTTATTTCCATGCATCCTTATCATTAATATATTCATCTACATTATAGTACCCTTGTCCTTGAAGCCCAGGGATGGTGACTCCTATGGCGTTATTTGGTCCATAGGCGATGGTGATCGCATATCATCAGGGCCGTCAGTATTTTCGTGGCCTTAAAGCTATAAAAAATCTCCCGTGAACATGGAATATTTACAAGTTGTAACTATAACTTTGTGACGTTATGTTTAATGAAATTACATTTCTGACTGTACTATAGTGTAGGGTAACAAACATTTCGGCGTTTAAAATAAAACACAGCGTTAAGTGAACAGTTTCTATTTTATCATTTATTTTGGTATATAATTTCTGATTTAGGTGTATTTTGTGCTCATAAATAATTGTTATAGAATAAATAGTGATTTATCCCTCCTAATCTTCCAAACGGTTTTACGCATTGGATGCAGTTTCTGCTAATAAACAGATTCCAATGAATAGAAAATTTGTAGTTTAGGTTTATTTCAATTGCTTTACAAAAAATACATATGTACGTTACTTTGAATTCCGCCACAACACCTTAAATCAAACTACGAAATTATTATTTTTAATAAACACTAATTTATTTTTTCTTACCCAATAACTAAGGATACTAGAATTAAATTCGTTTAATATTTTATTTTCGAATATGTTTGTATGTTTGTTGACAAATAAACAATAATAAACTACGTCATGTTGACCCAAAACCTACAACATTTTGGAATGGTAAAGGCTTGATGGATTTATTCCTGTTTTTTGACGACTCACTATGCCGGGCCCCCGTTCAAAGGGTTCTGGAATCGATTCCCATCAGGGCAGTATGCTAGTATACGGCTATGAATTACATTTGACCTGGATGTCTGTGGCTTAGTCTGATATCACCTACGTTATTGCTGTATTGTACTGATTGAATGTCCTAATAAGCTATAATAACTAGCTAACCGAGTGTCTAAATATACATAAGTAATAAATATGGCGGAGACGCTAACTAGAATGTGATATTGGGGCCAGAACTCGTTTCGCTCATCTGCCAAATGATCATGCTCTAGACGTTGTATAATTTATTGATACAACACAGTTTTTATAATTTTTCGAACTTAAAAACAGAAGGATGTAAATTCAACTATATTTTTTGTGTTTTAACTTTTTAGAAATATCTGTTTTGATTATTCTATTTATATTCGAAAGTTGTAATGTTATTTAAGCTTTTTTAAAAACTGTTATTAGATGTAAGATTTTGTTTTTTAAAAGATGTGCTGAGGAGT
>DWJN01005864.1:0-11118 GCA_018248895.1 Carystus phorcus
TAGTTATATTATGTATAACAATAGATGTACTTATTAAAACGTACAGATTAATTAGATAGGTATGACCTGATTTTACGATCTGTGAATTTACGTATTGGTGGTCGAAACTATTGTTCGACAAGGCTTACATACCTACAATAAATATAAACACTACTTTCATCTATTCTGACAATCACCATACAGTCACGAAGCGACAACATCAACTAAACACCGAAGTGAGGTTCATGTGAAATGACATCTAAATAGAAAGTCCTAACAAATGTGAGAGGCTTTTAACGGTGTTATTATGTTTAACAATGCTAACATTTACTAAAAGCTCATCCATCCTAGTTATCGAATTCAATTTATATTTGTAAAAGGTGCAGTTCTGAACTTTAGTCTATAATGAACGAGTCAATGACAATGTCATCGGTGCTGTTTACTTATTTTTGTCGCAAATGTAGATAACCTGCGATGTGGTTTATCCAATAAAATTAATCTGCTATGTTAATATTTTTTTAAATTAACTTAAATTCATACATATACTAGAAAGGTTACCATTTTCAATGTGCAATTGGATACTTATAAATAAAATTTTGTTTATAACCATGCAAATTCTTCCTCTTATTAATGAATGCTATCTAGAAAACTTCACAAACATAAAGTTCGTTGTATTCTCAGTTTGTCCATTTTGTAGATTATCACTTGTATACCTATAACATCGATTCGGATTGGAAGTAGGTTTAGGTTTTAATTTAAGGTTTTAGTTTTAACAGCTTGCCAGGTGTGTTTAGTTAATTAGAATAATAGTAATCGAGATAACCTGTTAGCAAGAATATATCTACGAGTATCTTGCAAAGCTAGAGCTAAATCAATAGGCAATATAAAAAAATCGTTGATTTAATTTTAGTGCTGGTTTAATGTATAATAGATACGTGACTCTTAAAATATACGAAAAATGTCTAAATTAGTATAGGTACCGAACAAAGTTTTATAATACAATAACATGTAAGTTTTTGGGTACACGATCTATTATTGAACATGATAAATATAAGAATAAGGAGCACGAAAATATATACTTCTTTTAGTCAACAACGTATCGAATATAATTCCTCGCAGTAACTATTATTATCACGAATTCAACACATTTTATATGTATGTAGCTACGTTAAACAATCATTAATAACATTTATATCAGCGACCTTACAAAGTTTGCAATAACTGCATATCGATTTCAGGTAACAATTTCATTATAAAAAGTAGCTCCTTCAACACCCACTGGCTGCAATGATGTCAAAATGTTTATGATTACAATAATTTTATTCTGGTGGTGCTTTCGGCGTCCACTTTGCAACGCAATATACAATAAAAAATACATTTAATTCTAGCTAAGTAAGTCTACTTCTCACACAATTATTCCAATTTAAATTACAATAGTCAATTAACAAATCTTAAAGATTAGTCCCTATTTCACTTTCACTGTGTCACTTGTCACTTTCACTTCGTGAACACGTAATGTTTCACATGTAAAGTCTCAATTTCGAGCGAACGAGGCGAAGTAGGTACATTAGGAAGCTCATCATTTCTAAGTGATTATTATAGAATATAAACGTGTATAATCGTCGTTCCCTCCTCGGATCTAGGTCGGCCTACAGATCCGCAGCGCCTACGGCGTCAACTACTCAGCAGAAACAACATATCGGGGAAGCCGATACAACAGGCGCATCTACTAGAAGTCCGCGGTGCGAGGCGGGATCGTTCGCTCGAGCGGCGGTCAGGGGGAGTGCGGGGAGCCGGGGGCGAGGGCGGCGGTCGACACGAGCGGCACCAGCTCGGGCTGGGGCCGCTGCCCGCGTCACACGGCAGGCTCCTCCGCGAACTTGACCTCGCGGCCGCGGCGGAAGCTGGGCGTGCGGCGCGGCGGACTGCGGCGGCGTGCGGCTGCGGCTGCGGCCGGCTGCAGGCTGGCGGACGATGCCTGCGCCAGCAGCCGCGGTGGCGCCGCGCTGCGCCCGAGCCCGAACGGCGACTGCCGAAGGAACTGCCGCGCCACCACGGGTTGCCAGTAGGAGCTCCCTGCAATGTACACACATTGTTTTAAATTCATTAATTTCAGTACCTTCCCAGAAACCCTGGTATTTTTCTTTGTGCAGTTTTCACTTCGGTTTATCATTTTTTTATAATATTTTTGAAATATTAACAATACAATTCAGGGATTCGTGACATACTGAATTCAAACCAAAGGCATATCTGCATAACATACATCTTCTTGCTATATCCATTAAAAATCAATAACTCTTTAGATAAGTAAGGAAATGTTGCTGCGCCGACAATTCGGTTAATTGCAGGAATGATCAGCAAAGAAAGATGCTTATATAAACCTAATAATATATTTATCATTGCCGGTAAAGTACATAGCAACAAGTGGGTAGGCCAATGAAACTCAACGGGTAAATGTACCTCGTGTGTTAGAGGAGCGCGCGCGCCAGGCGAGGCTGCGCAGACGGCCGCGCGCGCCCTCGTGCACGGCGTCCACGCTGGCCGACCGCGTCAGGTGCGCCGGCCCTCCGTCGTGCTCCGCGCCCGCCGCGCTCAGCCCCTCGCTCACTGAGTATAGCTTGTGTGTGATGTCCTTTCCTGGAAAACAATTTTATATTTTATTATTTTGCATTTATTTACTAAAAGAGAAAAAATTATCGTTTTAATCTATTCAGATAAAAATAAAATATAATACTGACGGACGAATCGACATACGATAAACTAACCACCTCATATAAGCGTAACGGTCTCCTTACATAAAGTGGTTGATAATATTATTACCTACTTACATATATATTGACAGACATTTTTTTTTAGTATACTATGTAATGAAGTGATTCATTCTAAGTCATGATCAAGATCAAATCTGTTGTAGGATGTACATACATAATATTGTTGTTATCCTACAGTTTTATTAACTACTGCTCCAGCTCTAACACGCTTCGTTACGGCCGAGTCTTACATTTACTTGTATGCTTCCGAATGAAATTATCTGTGAGGCCTTTGGAATGGATAAACACTTATTAATCAATATTGTTATTTAACTGTGTTTAAAAATATCTATATGTTAGTGCATCAACTATTTTTCGAATTTTGCTGCCAGAAACATACGCAAGTTAAAATTATATAGGTATATTAGCGGATACGGCAGATGTTATCCTGCAACATAAAAAAATATTTTCTATCGGATCAAATTATGAATTTAAACAATTCTTGAATCCAAATCAGACAAATGCAAACGAAATAAAATTGTCAAAATCGGTACAACCGTTTAGGAGTTCAGTGACATACACATGTACAGAATAATTGTACGAACATATAAAAATAATATTAGATTGATAATTTCTTTATTGTTTGGACAAAGTTGGATATAAAGATAAATTCCATACGCAAATAGTACAAAATAACAGGCGGCTTATTTTTATAGCAATTCTTTGAGACAACCCATCAGAGGTGGTAATGTGTTTTTGTACGGTAGCGGCGCACGCAGAATAATAAAAAATGTTATTTATTACATAGAAGTAGTCATAAGTGGCTCTAACGACTTATTTTGCAACAGTCTCACCTATGAGGCAGTCCAGCACAACCTTTAGTGAAGGTCGGTGACGTAGCACACGCTCGAGGCGCATGCGCGGCCAACACACACACGTGCTCACATCTTCTGCGACCACGGTCACCTGTACCGTGAGAGAAGAACGAAGATTTAACTTAATGGATGCCACAGATTTTACTAAATGCTACATAAAATAAAAGTACCTCCACGGAGTTACTGGCATCTATTGATAAAAAATATATATCGGTGCTGGATGATGTTTTTTATTCTTTTTAATCTGTTGTTTTTTATGTTTATTACTTACCGCTTCACTGTAGCACACTCGGTTAGGAAATCCGTATTTATTTAAATTTACTGTCGTGGATTACGTATTTACATCGGAAGTTAAGTTAGTAGGTATATTTTGAATATTTCTAATGACTGCGTAATGTAAATAATTTCTCTATCTCGACATTAATCAATAATTAATAAATAATCTATTAGGTAAGATCATTAGGTAGTTAGAAATCATTAATTAATAACTTAATATAAATGGCTTACAAAATTTATAATTATTAATTTAAGCTTTTTCCTTTGTAAAGATAGAGACAATTGTTAACAATTTCTACATATAAAGCACCTATTTATCGAAGTCAAATATCGGAATAAATATCTTTAATTTTTTATCATATCATAAATAGAATTCAGGGCATAATGCCGATTACCTGCCAATATTACACAACATTCAAAATGTTTACTCATTAACTATTTTCATTCATTTAACTATTACAGCTTCACGAAAGTTATAAAAGGTATGTGCTTCAATTTCTATGTCTTTAAAGTTTCCAAAATAATATGTTAGTAGTAACTGTAAAGTTTTACAATAATGTACTCGTGCACTTATTTTGCACACTTACGAAGTGCTCGTAGCATTCTTTTACTAAATAAGAAAGAAACCAAAGTCTATTTGATCCAGTTATATCCTAGCTGGCCCACGTTTTAGCGGAAACATTTCCGTTTAAGTTATATGGGTGAACTATTGTGTAACCGTTCTTATATGAGAAACTCAACTTTTACAATATTTGCTACTATTTTATTTGATTCGGTTGAGTACATTGTGAAACATTTCCGTTCTTCTAGTGCCCGGAGATTTTATAACGTCTTAATGGTTTTTTCGAGGTTTGAAAATACCATTATACATAGAAGTATTGATAAAAAGTTTATTTACTTTAATCTTTGAACGCAATTATTTTTCTATTACTGTGCAAAGTAACTAACGTTTATAACATGATCTTCAAAATGGATTTTAGGTTTTAGTCATTAATTCGCGACATGCTCTTGCAGAATAAGACGAATGATTCTTAAAACAAAAGTAATCACTATTACACACCGCACATATCTTACTATAAGTATTCTCTGCAAAAGCAACAACTAAAACTAAACTACACATTTGAAGTAATTAAGTTTAAAATGTTCATAAATGTATTTATCCTAATTCTGTATACATTTTAGGATAATTCAGAAATGGGCATTGTAAAGAAATATATAACAGACAGTAATCATTTTAATCAATCTGAGAAACAAATTATGAGAGAAATGTTTGACGTAAGTCTTCGTTTATCTTGGTGGAAGTATAATAATAGTTTAATAGTATGTTAATATAATAAAGTTTGTTATTATAGGAAGAATAAATAATAACAGTATATTTAGGTTGTTGTTGCTGTTGAAGTTACAGTTACGTTGGCTAGTAGATTCAATAACTATAAATGGTTATAGTAATCATCATCATCATTTTCCTGCCAATTTCCTATTTCTATATGGGGTCAGCGCAATATGTCCTCTTCCATTCAGCGGCCGACTGTAAAACTCGGCTAAATCCTTTTGCAATATGACCAGAAATGCTTATAGTAATAAGGACAATAATAGTAAAATGTGTTACCTGGAAAACATCATCGGACTGTTCGCGATTGGCCTCCCACTCCGGCGAATCCACGAACTGGTAGGGCTGTATGTAATGGAGATGAGTTTCGTCACAGCTTACTCGCATCCTGAACAAATTATATTTACATCTCCGATTTATTCTTGTTAATTAATTCACTAATCTCTTGTTGTAGCGACATGGTTTTAAAAAATGGAGAACTTTATTATACAGTCAGAATAATACATCAACGTTTAGTAATAGGTTTCATCGCTAGTTATTTCTATCTTTGTCTATTTATTATCTTGTTTAAGTTAGTCTAAATAGACAATAATGTTCTGTTAAACATCAATTGTAATTCGACACTTACATTATTTATATTTCACGAAGACAGCATTTATTACTTTACGTTAAAACAAAAAATGTGTTTATGAAATAGCGGTTTTGGATTTGGTTGCGAAATTTAGAGAATATTAGTCTTAAAAACATTATATATTATTAAACATTATGTATTATTAAAGTTATTTAACATTAACGATTAATACATATATAGATCTTAATGTGTATTTTAGTTGATTTATTACTTTATACGATTTTTTGGAAAAATATTTGTTCGTATCTTACTTCCAGTTGACTTACCAAACTACAAATTATGTGATTACTTACGACCACTTCATGAACGACCTTAAATAAAGATTCACTAGTGCACCCTAAAGTCAAATAATACAAGCTTAAATTAAAATTTAAATATTAGCACACTTCGCTCTGTGAAACAAATTCCTCAATGTCTAAGGATTATAATACAAATCTTGGCAGGGATTCTGTGTTGGTTGGCCAATGTCTTGTGCATTTCACGCACCGAGATAGTGTGCCATTTCTCATAGTGTTCTCGTTATTCGTCAGCAAAAAGTAAATTATATAGGTAGGTTTCAAAATACAGCGACATGCCAGCTTTTAACTTAAAATATCCGTTTAGAAATGGAGGGCATTCACTAAGTAGTACGTAATGTTTAGCTATACTTCGTGTTATATTATCATGACAGCTACAAAATTCTAATGATTCTATTTCATCAAATCAATAGGTATTATATTTTGTGTAATATACATATATGTATAGATGATACAAATGTGTATAATTATGGTTCACTACTTTCTTAAGCCCCATGACAACTAAAACTTGTAAGAGGAAGATATTGTGTATAATTAATAAATTAAATACGCAGAACATTGAAGCACGCTTTAGAATTTGAAAAATAAGGAGGTATTAAATATTACTTAGCGGGATTATATTATTCCGTGTCCATTGTAAACAAAAGGTTAGTGATTCCATTCATTATTTTCTGGCCGATAATTTTTCATAAATAATCAATGATACGTACTTTCCCTTTAAGAGTATTGATAATCTTTCATCAGCCGGCGTGACATCTTCGACGGCGTACGCTTCGCCCGGTTCGAGCCTCACAATTCGCGCTTCCCGCGTTAGCTCCTGGAAGTGCTTCTTGTTCACTTTCAACGGCTTGAATAATTTCAGGTACAGATCCGTCAATTCTAGCGATAATGCCGGTGGAAGGAACCTAAGTAAATTTAACTAGTGTTAACTAGTGCAAACTAGTCGAATATTCATACATAAGAAACGACAACAGGTCTAATAACATGCCAAGAGTACTCGATAAGCTGCAGGCATCGATGGCGAGGTTGTACTTACCTTATTATTAAGAATACTGTGTGTATCGAGTTAACGAGGACTAGGGCGAGGCTCCAGGCGAGTACATCGGGCGCGCAGACCTCGGCGCCGGCCCACATGCCCATCAGAACTGCGCCGGTGGCCGCCAGAGCCCGTAGCACCAATATGCTTTGTTTAAAGCTCTTCGGCGCTAGGAATGCGATCGCGAAGCACAGGTTTGCCGCCTGTTGTTAGATAAATGTACATTTCAATTTAATATGAATTCTATTTAATCCAACTATAATCAAAAAGCAATAAAAATACATAAAAAAAAATTAATCCATTTTTATTAATGGGCATTTGGATGTAACGGTATTGCAAATTCTGTTAAGTTCAAATAAAAATAATTTCATGTATTAAAGCTATTTTAATGAGTATTGGCATAATACAAAATACTTTATTGTATATCAATGTAAAACAAACCCACGCAAAAGCTTAATTTGCATTTTAAAGGAAGGTAGAGATAGAGCACGTCTAAAGGACAGCGGTAGAGAGTTCCATAAATTAGCAAAAACAACAGATAAGAAGATATTTTGACAATTAAATTACAGAGCCACAAGTATTAGCCAGGACAAAATTGGTAAAGTTTTGGGATATCTAGGACACGGGATCGAAAAACAAAATGTTAACAGTGGGAATTCCCCGAGGAAGGCGAATTAAACGCCTCTACGAGTTGACGTAGAGCTAGAATAAAATTCACAAAAATGGTTTTTAGCTTATGATCAACTTGAGTTTTTTATGGAATTATTATTTAAGAACAACTATTATTTCTTAATTCTCAAAGTAGGTGGTGAAAAATGGTCGAAAAGATGAGAGAAAGCCAATTGGCGTGGTACGGGCATGTAATGCGGAGAGATGAGAGGAGGATCATATTACGAGGAGAGTACTAGATTTGAAAGTGGATGGATATAAGGGTAGAGGTATGCCGAAGGAAAGATGGGTGTTTTGCGTGAGGAATAAATAACATGTCTATGAAAGGAGTGAGTGCGGAGCTAACGAAAGACAAAGACGAATGCAAGAAGAAGACATAAAGTAATGGGATATGGACTGGGAGACGATGATAATGTTAGCTCGAAATGCCTTTACAATACCATTGGCTTATGATACTCGTAACTCCGTCATATATTGGGCAGCATATGGCACGTTATCGTTCATTATGAAATGGAATCCTTTGTTATCAGGCTCTCCTACTTTATCACTGTAACTAAAAACTAGTCTGGCAAAATGAAGATTGCATGATACACTTCAATAAAGTAAAAGAAGATCGGTTAAATAAAAAGTCGTAATAGTCACCTGAAATAGATCTTGTTGAGCGCTGGCCCACTTTGCGCAGAACCAGTGATTGTCGTGTTCGTCGGTGGAGTTGGCATTGAGGAGTTCGTAGTCGGTGTCAAAGGTGGAGTTGAGGCGAGAGAGGTTGTAGGCGAGTGTGGCGTTGAGCCAGGGCGCGGCGGACGCCGGCGCGGGCGCGGCGGGCGCCATGTCGCGCTCCCCCGCCCGCGCGCCCCCGCCGCCGCCCTCCCCCCGCGCCTCGCGCCCTCTGCTCGCGCGCCTCTCACTCGACACGAGACGATTCAGTTGGGCTCTCGCTTTCAGTATTACCAACTCCATCACCACACTCTGCGACCCACTTCAGGAATGAGCAGCGATATTTCCCCCTATCTGCGACCAATAGATAACTGGTTAATAACTTTTACTAACTTTAGTTGCAGATTGTAACATTGAATAATCGAAAAAATTACATTTCACGGCATGTTTTTTAAGTAAAGGTTTCCTAGTTAAGCTAGTAAATTCCTATCACCATGCATGAGTAATATCGGAAATGCAGGAATTATATTGTGAGGTACAGAGCCCAGCTGCTTCCATCAAGAGAGTGTTGTTGCCTTATTCGTAAATAAATATACCTAAATATACCAAACGTGATATTATGTGATGCCACAATCGCGAATCAATTCCTTTGACAGTTATACTGATAACTGTCATGGTGTGGTGTGGGCGTTGCTTCTGACAATTGTATTACTTAGGCTTGGCGCGGCGTGGCGAGGCGATATACTAGTTTGCTTTGGCAGAGTTTTTCTCAACATAATTATGAACAATGTCGTACAAGTTACGGAGTAGGCAGTAATAGTACATAGGTGATTAAACTTCTACGATTACTCTATTATTACGCTATTAAATATCTCCAGTTTCCAGTACATAAATCTAGGTTTTCCTCTTTGGGTGACCTACTTTGGTTAAGGTACAGCTCTACGGATGAGCGGAGGGGACCAATTCTTCACTCCAATTTCATTTATTGAAGAAGATAAACATTCTGGACCATAATATGATTCATAGACTATAGAAATAAATCAAATTGGAATGTCTGTTTGTAATATTAAAATACCGCTTTTTACTAAATGCAATTGTCTTTGTATTTTCCATGACACCCATGCCACAGGGTATTCTAGTATGGGGCTATGAGTGTGTACTTTTAATTATTAACATCTATATTTTTATTGATATTGATAATCTTATATTTATATAACTCTTTACATACTCTTCTCTTTATGTGTATGTCATTGAATTCCTGAACTGTTAGATCGATTTAGACGATTCTTTTGTGTGGTAAAGTAGATTTTATAATGGCTTAGATTCATAAAAGATTCATAAATGTTTTTATGTTTAGGATAACATCCACGTCTTGGAAAACGGATTGTGGGACGCCCCTAGACTAGGTGGACTGATGAAGAACATTTTTTATGAAGAAGACGATGGGTATCCGCTTCATTCAGAAGGCTCAGGACCGGTCGGAGTGGCGTAAATTAGGGGAGGCCGATGTCCAGCGGTGGACGTTCAAAGGCTGATGGATGGATGAAGGATAACATCTTCCGAATCCGCCACTATTCATAAAAATCGCTTCAAACATTATTTAATGTAAACTGTTATTAACACTATGACATCGTTGCGTGCCGTGCGTATAGCAGATAATTATTGTATCATTAGTTCAATTTGCTAATTAGCGACACATAATTAAACGGTAACATAAGTGGCATACCTAAACGAAGCGATTATGTGCTTCCATCAAGTCTATCTGGGTCGCAGAATTAGCGAGTCAGTATTTACATCACGAATGCTATGCTTTCGACGTCGTGGGTTGCTATTTTTACGCGCTGCACGCTTCTTCCGATATTACTTTCTTCGACCTATACCGTTTCCAAGATTATTTTCCCGTAACACGGATTAGTACGTTTATTGGTTTATCGTGTGATGTTTACTCATCGTGTGTTAAAATGTTCTTTCGTTGTACCTTTTCCTCGAAGCTATGGTTTCTTTTGAAAACGGTGGTAAGATAAAAAGAATGACTAGCTTAAATGTATTGAAAAAATACGTACATGATCTCTTTTTAAATCTGAATTTGAAAATTTAGTGACAAATTTAGTGACAACCTGATCTATGTGGTGCAATGGTCACAATTTCGGACCGTCGTCATCCGTAATGTCCGGGTTCAATTCTCAGCGAGGCAGCAACACATTATTGGAGTTTTAAATTTCGTTCTCAGTCTGAGATGGTCGATTTATTTGAACGTTGCTATTACACTCCTGAATGGTGTGGTTTTATGTATGCATTTTAAAACTTATTTGTCTACTAGATGAACCAGCAAACTTTGTTTTGCCATATAAATTATTATTTAACAACTATTTTTATAACCATAAAAACTGTTATAGTGGATTAACCTTAAAAGCTAGACATATGCTGTCGCGACTTTTATTTAGATCTTTTAGAGGGGAACAATATTATAATACATAATTTTTTAGTTACTTTCACCGTTTACTCAGCGCACGCATGGAAAGCTCAAAATTTTGCCGTTATTGCAATATTTTTTATCGCTGCTCCTCTCCTATTCATCTTAGCGTGATGTTCTATAGCCTATAGCCTTTCTCTATAAAT
>DWJN01005865.1:0-11118 GCA_018248895.1 Carystus phorcus
TTGGCTTAAAGTATAGTATGAAAGATAAACCTATACTTGATAGTCGTGGTTTAGACCTTATTTTGTAATAAGGCGGAGGAGGTATATAATTTTTAGTTATCATACACGTTCATAAATCAATAATTCGTCGATCATTCGAAATACAGTTACTGATATTAATCAAATTTATCTTAATAGCATTACCTACTCATGAGTACCCGTCTATTTGTTTTACTGGAAAAATATTAAAAGTTGTTCTTAATTTTATACGATTTTACTAATAGCAGTAGATGGAGCGATTCACAAGTAAAGCAAGCGTGAAAACGTAATTTATTTTCGCAGTTACCCACACGATACCTTAAACATTTAGCTAACTGTCACATAAATGTCTCCACAGATCTAACATCAAAACCCTGTACAAAATGTCTCATGTAATTTCGTAAACAAATAAAAATAAATCCTTGCTGCAGCGCTACAGCGCCTCAAAACTTACATTTAATAAACGTGAGTTAAATTATTGCTATTGTTGTTGTACGTAATACATAAATAAAAATATAGTTTATTACAAATATTAAATTGTAAATAATGTTGATCAGATCTAACCAATTAACTAACTCGTTCCCGTGCCGCGTGATCTATTCCGAGCGCGGGGCGATAAATAATCCGCGGACGGGGATTAATGGCGATTTAACGCGGAACATCGGGAGCGCTGCGCGATGTGGGGAAAATGTCGTGTCTCGTGGAAAATAATTATCTAGTGTCAACTAACATTAACTTTGCTTTTTACGGAAAACTGTGTCTATAGATATCTATAACGAAGTTAGAGAATAATGCTGAGTCGTAAAATTTATGAATGATTTGAAAAGAGGAGAATATTAATTTGAGCTTTATTATTATTATAATCGCGATTCTTATAAGTCAAAGCGGTATTACTCAGTTTTTAGTGTTGCCTTGTATGACGATAGAGGAGAGCTGGCGGCTGTAGGATGACTCTATTAGCTGACGACCTATCGTACGCGAATTTATTGTTTATCGGTAGCATAAAATACCTTGGACGTCAATACACTTTAATTTGCTTCTATAGTGAAAGGCAATTCAAGAAATTTGATGATAACACAATAAGAGGATTGATATTATAGCTCCATATCTATCATCTACATTTATTGATATACACCATTGGATAGATAAAGGATTAAAGAATTTGTTACTGCGTGCTGATTTTGAAGTTGCATTACGTAGTCTTAATTTGCTTATAACTTTTGTTTTGGGTAGCTACGACGTCATTTGTTTCATGAGAGAGCTTTTGTCAAGATACATTGGATTTGTAAATGTAAAAATGTTTTGTGTTATAGGTAAATATAAATATTGTTTAAAAAACAGTTATAAACGAACGCAGGCGCAAGCGACCTTTCTTACGTCACGTTTGGCTTTTGAGGAAGGACCTTAGACAGGACCCCTGAGATAGGTCCGATAATTGGGCGGATCCGACGATAATATAAACAATGTCAGCAAAATCGGATGTATATGAACATTTATTAATGAATGTATTAACGTCACACCGCTCTGTCTAGAACACAGCGACCTTTCGATTTTTAATAAATCTATGCTTATGTAGCGCCCAAAGCGCTTAATTGGCAGTAGTATAGGCATGGCACAGATAACACAATATCCCTTACAGAGTATAGTTTCACGAGTTAACATTAAATGACAGCACTTACATCGGCGCGGGAAAATAAACGACAACTGGATATTTGTAGATTCGCAAATATCAGAGCGCGCGATTCTTAGAAATGATCAAATGGATACTGCATTGCTACTGCTGCACTCGCATGATATTGATTTTAGATAAATAAAATTAATTGTTTTATTTAATGCATCATTTAATTAAATGAACGTTCCCTATATGGGTTTCGCAATTTAATAACTAGCGAGCGTAAAACTTTCGGCTCGTAGTATAAAACGTTACAATAAACTTTCCGTATTTTTTCTCTTGAACAATATTTTTTGATTGGATCAGTCGACAATGTTGTATTCACACTGTTAACAGTTAAAGAGTATGTTTTTTATTTAGATTTTTTTTACTTAGATAGGATTTCCGAATCAGAGGGTTGGATAGTTTATAAAACAATAAAATAATGATGTCGACATATCTCGTTGATCTAATTAAAAAACATAATTAAATATTAAGCTCATAATATCTTATCAAAAAGGCGTTGTATTAATCTCTTCTGATGCTATATGTTTCATATAGCACTATGACATAATTTATACTGATTTTTATACAAAAAATCTCAATCCAATGAGACTCGTAATATCGGCCATCTGTTCGAAAATCTCTTTTATAATATTTCTATGTTTTTCCAATCCTTTTTCCAAATTTAAGGGTTGGCGTTGAACAAAATCGACAAATAAAAAAATGGTGTAGCGGTCTTTATACTTTACGTATACATTAGTATCCATTTGCATTTTGACTCCAGAAAAAATATCTATATTCACAAATCTTTCGTGTAGCTTCTTTTTAATACATTTTGATATCTGATGAAAAATTGTACAGCACAGAACACAAAAAATTACGTATTTTTTTTACTTTTAATTCGTATCATAGATTAATATTTTGCCGTCAGAGATATATTTTTTATTTGACTGTAATAAAAATGTTCGCGCGAAATTAAACAAAACTAATGTGTATTTGTAGCTGTTCCTGAATATCAGACGTCGACGGCTGATGTCGAGATATGGTTGAAATAGTGGCGGGCGACGGCGCGCGACTTGGCTGCAATAACATCAATGGAAATATTGCTTTGTCTTGCCACCGACACGTGAAATACAAACAAAATAAAAACCGATCCGAAGAGAATCTCACCCGTGTATAGAATACAATATATCTTATTCACACAAATACGGAATTTTGTATTATATTATCCAATGTACTTATTACATTTCAGTAATATTTTCAGATTCTTTTAGTTCATTAGTATTTTGAAAAATTGGAGGGAAAGTTGTCTTAAACTTTTTTTTCTGGAATATAACGTTGGCGTAAGTACACTCTGCCAACAATTTTTTTTTTATTATTTTAGGTGCAGCATTGTATTGTGATTATTGACGATGCAGTCAAAAGTGTCGTCATTAAATTATTATCAATTCATGTTATTATAATCCTTACGTAAAGTAAACTAAGCGTCGCCGCATCGGCTTCTGTCGCCTCTCGCGGCACATGTCGGCCGCTATGGGATTGGGGTCAGTAAGTATATTAGATCTCCTATACGAATATTTTTAATATGACAAAAATATTATTGACAATTATTAAAAAACACATAACTAGTGCATTAAACAGTAATGAATGGTTTAATAACGGAAGTAGTATAAATATGAATAATTCGACGACCCGCGTGGCGCAATGGTCACCACGCCGGACCGTTGTTCTAATGGTCCTGGGTCCTGGGTTCGATTGCTAGCGTGGCCGAAATTTGAATGATGAATTTTTAAATTTTTATTGTCTGGCTGGGTATGATTGTCTTTTTGTGTTGTCCGTGGTACCCGCGACATAAGGAATCATAGTATATAATATAATATGAGGTTAACAATAACTCACTCAGTTTAGTTTGCAGCCCTCAAGTTACTTTTTAATGGGGTGCAGTATTTCTAAACTAATAACTAGCCGTTTATTATATCTTCATTCGATACTGCAGCGGTTCTCAGCGTATACTGCAGCTTGACTGTGCTGTATGGCTGCGCGCAGTATACCTATGTAATTTAATAGTCCAGCATCTACAATATACTCGTTACTGCAGTGGCCTATGCAACAGCCTGAAGCCTCTAATGTTGGATAGATTTGGCAGTTCTTATAATCTAGTACATCTAGAGTAATTTTCAATATATACTCCGTATAATAAATAGGCATTGAGTCCGCCCTTTGTAAAAAATCCTGTTATACAGGTCTTACAAGAAGTTTAAATAAATATATACTCACTACTGCAGCCGCTCTCAGCGCTGCCTGCAACCGTTCAATATGCTGTATGGCCGCGCGCAGTATTTCTAACTTTGGAAGTCTTCCACTACCAGCTCGGGCTCGTATTCGAAGCTCCTCGAATGCTGCGTTTACCTGAAACGACAAAAGACGGTATATAATACAATTCGAACTAATTTTTGAGTCAAAAAACAATCTACTAACTAAAGACAAACGTAAAGACGTCACTATAAAGATCTGGTTCATTTCTTTTGACTTCCTTAATTTTCTTAAAACAAAACTATTCAACATTTCCTAATTTAAAAAACTTGGGCACTACATTCGAAAATATTATCTAATGATACTTATGTTTAGGAGTTTAGATGTGTAAGTTTTTATTCTGGGGCCCAATTCTATCCTGCTCGCAGAACACCTTTGTAATTCAGGTAATGACACCATATACTTTTTGTTGGAATTCACTCGAATTCACACTAAACAATATCATAACATTAGCAAGCTAATACCTGTATCTGATTAGGAAGCAAATGTAAATAAATATGTAAAGAAAACCATTGCAATGAGCTTGAATTTTAAAACACAGCCTTAGTTATAATATAAAGATAAAATATCAGTGTAAAACACAGTTTAAATTTAGCCTCCGCTTATTAGTTCCGCGCCATTTGAAGTAAGCGACACGATTCTTGTGAGCGTATCATCAAATAAAATTTTATATCTTGTCGGTTTTAGTAACAGAGTGCAGTGTAAATTAGAAAAGATTTTTTTTACTGTTAAAGTTTACTTTTAACCGGGAGCGCTATACCATTTCCCACAAAATTTAAAATAGTAACAATGTTTACAAAATATCATAATAATACGAAGGCTATAAGGTGCAAATAAAAGGTGATCTTATAAGATCGACTTTATTGGCAACCAATCTTTGTACGAAACCAATTGGACCATAAATATAATTCGGTACTTCATAGAATCTATAATCTATCTATTTAAGTTCATTGACTGATAGGCAAAACTAAGTTCGCTAAGTCGGTTAGTATCATATAGTTACTAGGTAATAAAGACTTTTCAAACGTGTTCGGTAGTTTTCGAGAATTTTGGGAAGCAAAAATCATACAACTCTTTATCTTAAGTTTAGAGAACAATTTATTAAAAATGGTAGTACTTGCAGTACCTATAGGGAACAAAAGTTTGAATTAGATTTAATATTTAAATTTAAATACCCTTTATTTATTATTTAAATACCCTTTATTTATTATTTATTATTTAAATACCCTTATTTTTGAACGACTACGAGTATAACGTTGTCGCAAGATCAGAGGAATCATCGTATTTTCTTTTTTGTAAAGACGTCAAAAATTATGAAAAAAAATTATAAACTGCCAGTAGGTATTCAAGGTTACTTCAAAGCTCAAAGACACGGATCTGGACAGATTTACACGACGCAATCATAATATTTAACAGCTTCTAACAAAATGGTACACGCATTTTAAAATAGAAATAAATTGTTTGTCTTTGAGGGACGCCATAAATTTATTTTTATGTGAAATTAAGATGTCTGCCGTATATTCAAGTGTTTATTGAAGTTTTGCGGCTATTTTTGTCCCACACGGCCTGCACACTTGCGACTTATGATTGGTTTAGTTTACAGACTTATTATTTGACTTCGTATTTATAAGGATTGTATAACACACTATTTGGAAATAAACAATACAATATATTAACATTAATCAAGTCAGAAAAAAGTAAGTCAGTAACCTAGGTAATTTTAATTAAGGGAATTAGCTAACATACTAACCGATAGAAAACACACAGCCCTAATTAGGCAACTTAGAAGTATGAAACTTGATATTCTTATATAGTCAGAGGAAGTGTTAGAAAGAGATTTTAAAAATACTAAAAGAGAACTTTTGTACGCGTAAACATCAAAATAAATTTCCTCTGTTTTAGTTGAAAAAGTAATAAAAAATAAATAAAAAATTTGATTTATTTAATATTTTTTTTTAATTTACTGTAAACTTTTTCTTTTTTTTTAGTTTTTTGTTTTATTTTACCGACTACGGAATACTTCCCTCTTAGAAGTCCAATAATTCTGCAAATTTTGCAAATGTTTTTATTAATATTTTACCATTTTAACATTAATTACACTAGTAATAGTATATTGTAGTTCTAAAAAAATGTAAATGATCGCCACCACTTATGTTATTTGAAACACCAATATTTGTATGAGGCTTTATTAACAAATTAAACTATGGATACTTCATATAAAACTAAAGTTAAAAGCATTGTCATGATTCTAATCTAAAGTTACTTTTTTATGAGAAATAGAAGTTTATTGAGATTTCTACATAAATTTTGTATTAAAGTCGGCGATGTATGGGCTGCTTTATTTGAATCGTCCATATTTTTTTGTTAGTCCATTATTCATTCGTTAATTTCCAGCATTTACCATGTTAAATGGACATTTTCTTGGTCTTACAACTTACTCACGAGTTCTGCTATAAATATGTTGTGTGAGTATTCAGAGTAATCATTTTTTGCGTGTGGAACTTTTATTCTCTTAACGAAACTTTTATGTTATTGCTTGCTTATTAAATGAAATTGTTGAAAGACTAAAATTTAGTATATTAATAAGCTCGTGGTTATACAGTGGCTGATAAATCCAGTTTAAAATTCATGACATAGACCTATGAATCTAGCATTTGCTATGTTGTCATTATTTTGTACATTTAGTATGCGATCTCTAGAATTCGCTCAGCCATACAATTTTTGTGTGGTATGTAAGAAACAGACGATGCGCTAATGAATAAAATTCCTAGCAGATTGGATTGGAAGGTCCAAATCATAAGGTAGTAGTCATAAGATAGTCTTAACTACAACTAGAAATGGTTCAATGTTTCCTTAAATTGAACGTATTGTATAGTAAATATTTAACAGTTTAATTATAAGCAAATCAAAACCATCATATCTTACAGACTTCATATCTAAAGCAGAGTATAATATTTAAGACAACAGTCAGTACTATGACGCTAACCAAGGCTTTTAGTATATTTGACGATTTACGTTTCAAAATATTGTAAAAAAATATTCGCAAAACGTTATTTTCTTGTTACACGATCATCAAATCAAAGCGCAAGTTCAATAAAACTCAAACAAGTATTATTCTGTAAATAAACCAAAGGGTTTTGAATGTTATTGTAATGTCGTTCGCTAACGTTACAATCCGGCAAAAATATATAAGTATTACGTATAATAAGTAACATTCATCAGTCGGTTATTCGAGGGACAGTAACTGATATATAGCTGAATTCGCCCCGAGCAAATCCAGGTAATCAAAAGGTCCATTTTCCACAGAAACAAGATATACTTTTACAATCTTACACTGTGCTCTCGAAGATTATAAAGAGCTAGAGCTTTGTGAACAAATTGGTATTATAATCTCATTGGAATTCGTTTCGAAATTCAATTTCCTACGGTTATTTGTATCGTTACTCTCAAATAACATACTCAGTATATTACGGTACAAACACGACTAGTTAATTCGACGTGACAGGCGGTCCCGCGAGTGCCTTGAAGCACTTAAGACGGCATTAAAGAAAGGTTACCAAAATAAACGGACGGATAAATTGTCTTGATGCGTTGAGCTTCGTGACGTGTTGGAATTGCAAGCGATAGGTCGGCAATTATCATTTGTATCGAAAGGTCGCTATCTTCCGTAACGTCCACGGGCTTTTTTAATACAGAAAGTATATGGCTAATTTCTCGTTTAATAATAACATTTATTAATATTAATAATATAAATAATGTGTTAAGAATTAACCCTAGTGTCGCCATTTGCAGTGCTACTCTTTCGAAGGCGATCACTTAATTTTTCGAAATTATGAAGACTCTTTTGCGCGCCATAAAGCAGCGGCGTAAGCTAGTATTGAACTGTCATTTCTTTTCAAATATTTTCTTTATCTTCTATTTTTAAATTTCGAGCTTGAAACAGTTCAATGCTAGGTTCCCCACTGCTTAATGAAATAAATTAATAAAATACAGATAAATATTTACATTTTTAATCTGTTATCGTTCACATAATACATACCCGAAGCCCTACCGCTTGCGGGAAAGCTTTTGTCATCCCTTACGACCTTATTATAGTCTGCTAGTATGAGTTTGGGATCGGTTCGCCGCCTTAATAAGGCATACCTGCATAGTGATTGAACGTATTTAGCGGGCATTCCAAAGCAATTAAGGAAATTGATAGTTAAGTTTAAAGCTTTTACACCCCAATACAGAGATTTATTTTCCATTATATTTCTGTTAGTCACGTGGTTGACACCCCCGCACCCCTGTCGCAGGCCGCGCCGCGCCACTCTTGGGACCAAGTATTGCGGCTGAGTGATTCTGGTAGCTATTATCTATTTATAGCCGTATACTTAGACAATTTCAAAATTAAATTCATTAAGTTAATCTATCGATGAGTTACACAAAGTATGGTGAAATAATTAGTAACATGGTAAGTATAGTATATATTTTTTTTATATTATTATGATTTTAATCTTTTATCCTCATGGACACTAGTGATTTAAAGTCAGCAAAAAAATAAATAGTAACGTTAAAATTAATTCACCTGCTACCTAACAGGTACATTTGGTATGTCTCCATAGAATGAAAATCGCATTGAAAAATAAAGCCATTACATATCAATCGAAATTCGAATACAGATTTAAGCAAAACCACAGATTAAATAGACGTCATTGAACTGCAGACTATCCCCAATACACGAGAAAATCAGGCCACGAGCTTTCCGGCCTGTCCCTTGGGTAGTAAATATTTATCCCGCCATTTATTCCCCTGCAAAGGGCAACTATAATAAACTAAGTTCGGCACGTTAGAACCTTTGACCTTTCTACCGTGCGATTGGCAAATACCGTATCGAGTTTTTATACGGCGTAATGAAGCGTGTTTACGACGCCATTCAGCCGCCTAGCGTCTCTTCCTAATTTTATTAACCAACTATGTCCATTTGTATGATTCTTTTTTATTCAAAAGTTAGTGCTTTGAGCGCCATCTGATGAGTAGTTTTTGAGTTATTCCAAATAACGCGCATTTACTTGATGCGTATGACTTCGAAGACGGAATATTTGATACGGCGTATTTAATTGAAGTCGGTTTTTTTGTCCATTGACAAATCGATGACATCCGGAACCGATGGGTTAACGTGCCCTCCGATGTAAAAAAACGCTCAAGAAATTTTAACCATTAGCGACCATCTTTCGTGGTACCGATCGTACCATCATACCTGCAGTTGACTTAGCTCAGTCGATCATTTAAGATGGAGCCACGTTATATGCGCTTCGAACGTTTTTTTGGTGTAAGTATTTTTTAAGCGTATATTTATTTATTCAGGTTTTCAGTTTATGGTGCAGAAGTGACGGTCTTCAGAATCGATCAAGATCAATACAACTCTTGTACCCCTCTCTGTTAAGAGCTGTACATCCGTCAACATGAAGTAATAATAAGTCAGCCTACTCGGATGTGATGTATAGCATCGGAATCTGTGTGTCGTTCGGGCAATTATATAAATAAAATCTAAACTGAGTCTGTCCGTGTATCACGCACTGCGGATTAGGGGATTAGATGCGCGGCCCGGTTGTCTGTCTGTCCGGTTGTTACGGCCGTGTTGTGTTCACCGCGATTATTTTAGTCTTTGTATGTTCAACTAGTTGTGGCTTGCGGTGTTACATGCTTATGAAGATTTTTACTATCAAATCAAATCAATTTATTTCTAAAAACATAGGTACATAATATCAGATGGTGAAGTCAAAGTTGTATCCGACTATGTTTTGCCAGTGCAGGCGTACAAATGTCCGTTATTTCCTAATTGTTACAATAAAATTAATGGTACCGCAATCGTCCAGTAACATAACATATATACATAAATAACAAATAAAATAACAAAATTAATTATTACAATTATCCAAATATAATTAGATACATTTCATAAAATTTAGAAATTCATTATTATTGTAGAAGCACTTGTTTACCAGCCATGTCTTTAATTTTTGCTTGAATTGTTTATTAGATAAGATTTTTATATTCTAAGTATGAAATTGTTTATGAATTTTTTAATTCTTGTCCATATTTTCGTTTGTTCCTTTCATTTGTTAAAAATAGTGAACTCGGTTTGATAGCACCTGGCAACGCCATTGCCGACGTCTATTGCTTCAGTAGGAGACGTCGCAACGGTTGCTACTCAACAAGCTACCTATGTATGGAACAATTATGGTGTACTTACCTCATACACGTATTCTATTATATGTATATATACAAAATCAAATGTACAAACTTAAGGAAAACATTTTTTAGACTTTTTTTTTGTTAATCCATAAAATAGAATGATGATGATAAATGGCAGCTCAATTCATTAATTTAGCTTTAAGATTTTTGATTGTATATTAAGATTGTATAGTGTTCACCCTTTTGGCGTAACTTTTAATAAATAAATAAATAGAACCGCATACTATTCTCATAAACAGAATGTTAACGGAACATTTGAATCACCTGTAAAAAATATACGCACTAACTATATAGTGCGTATATTAACAGTCTGTACGCGATTGTACATAAATAAAAAACCCGCACAGAACAAAAGAATTACTGGACACAATCATTTCAGTACCCTTTCTTGTTATTCTTTCATAAAACAATCTTCCTTGTTTAAAACTAGGCAGGGTATGATGAGCCTCACCCAGTTTAAACTTCCCGCCATTGTTGGCTGCCGGGAAAAACTAGGAGACAATGCTGAAAAATAAATTTCACGCTCAACTTTTAGTTTTCTTGGCTGCATTGCGGCTTTTATCTAGTTCAACACGGGGTGACGCTCGCATTGAAAAATTAGATTAAATGAATGGAAACAACAATAAAACAGTTTTACTCGCGTTATAACAGAATATCTGATATTGTTCATTCAGCCATTCTTTATTTAAATTTAATATATCAGTTCGTTTTGAATGAAACTTACTATTAATTATAAGTCAAATAGTAGGTATCTACGGTTTACTCAAGTCTTGCCAAAAATTTATTAAACGAAATCTTATGTAAAGAAAAACAAATATCTACTCAAAGATACTTCCCTTTATTTCACACTCATATATTCGTTAACACTAACTAATAATACTGATACTTAAATAACT
>DWJN01005866.1:0-11116 GCA_018248895.1 Carystus phorcus
GAAACTCGAATTGACTATCACGTTAGTATGCGTGTTATATGAACGAAATTTTGACAAGCCTTTCAGAAACTGGCGGTAAGTCTTGTAAAATATTGAACATTAGGGACATAAAATATTGAACATATTACATTAGGGATTAAATTTTGCCACAGTTACGATAAAACTAGTGATTCAGGAATAATAATTTTAAGAGAAATTAAAAAATTGTATTTCTGAAACACTTTTAAACCCAATTACTCTGGAATAATACTTAATATTAAGTTCATATCTTGGACATAAATATTAATTTCATAAAATGAAAGGTAAAATTTTACGAAATTGAGATAAAAATTTCAGGTGGGAAGTTTGAATCTCTTCCGCTCGGCCGAACGGACTCGATATTAAACTGAAATGGAAGGTAAAAATTCTTAACAAAGACACCCGCTGTTGAGAATATTTCACTAATTTACCAACTTCGCCCCTTTCAAACTGTTCCTAAGTTTTTTTTTATTAAACTAGCCTTCTGGACTCGATTCTTCGTTCTACGAAGATGAAGGTAACTTCAGTAAAATGTTTTATACGTAATATTTACCTCATTAAATAGAATACGAGAAGCCTGTAGTATTTTGTTACTATTACATGATAAAAGTTAAGGAACACTTACGATTAATTCACTTAATTTTTTTATATATGATATCGTGAATAATACTTTATTTGAATATTCACTCGGTAAAAAATGATAGTTGATATTACTATAGTTCGGCAAAATTTGTTCATATTAAATAATTAGTAGTTCTTAACAAACGTTGTATTACATTTTTAGTTGGTTTACATGTTCACTGGGTTATTTTGATTTTGGTCGAATCCGTCCTAAATTAGCTAAATGAAATTAAATGATATAAAGATTGTAAGTGATTAGGAAATTTAAAATATCTAAATGGTGTTGTTTTTTATATTAATATTAATCATTTCATGTTATTTTGTTTTGTGGTTTAACTAACCATGATTATTAATTTTATCCTGTTTAAAATGGATACTAAAACCTATAAAAGGTCTTATTGTGACTTTTGTTATCCGAAAACCAATTATAACTCGCATCAGGAAAAACCGCGGGAAAACCAAACAACTAAACCAACAAATGCATGATGCAACAATAGGTTGGCTAAAGTCCTCCAAAAATACTTTAAAACCTTTGAAGTTAAATAAGATATCAATCATTTAATAAACAACTAATCTGACAAATGCATGATGCAACAATAGGTTGGCTAAAGTCCTCCAAAAATACTTTAAACCCTTTGAAGGTAAGTCTAGCAGATAGTATGTGCTGACCAAAATAATGTTACATCAATATACTTAACTTAATTAAAGATACAATTTGTAATCGCTTCACCAAATGAGACACTGTTGAAGATCGTTATAAAGGTATATTGGGATGCGCGGTTATATTAAAGATTTTTTAATGTTCATGCTAAGTACGCATTAGTAATACCAAAGGAATTATATATTTGTTACTGATCAAGAAACAAGATCAAAGGCTAAAATTGGTGATAGACGGCTTCGCGGGAAGAAATTGTAGAAATATAATAGTATTACGGCCGGTTTCTGAAAGGCTGATCAAAGAAAAAAATAAGAAATTTACTGTCAAATCAATTGCCAAACGTCAATTGGGTTGCAGAAAGCATGATTATTCAGAAATTATTCGCTAATCAACGTTTCGAAACTCGAATTGACTTCATAGAACTTTCACGTTAATATACGCGTTATATGAACGAAATTTTGACAAGCCTTTCAGAAACTGGCGGTTAGTACTCAATTATAATGTACAAATTGACACTGTCGTAGTTTGCGACTAACTGAGTCATTTTCCGTAAAAAGGCGCAAATTGTGGCCACGCGGATCGATTGCTATGTCAGCATATATAAAATGCTACATCGATTTATAACAGTTAGAGGTCGCTCAAATTTAATGAGACCAAGACAAGTAACAGCTTTCGAATAAAAAAGAACTTGTAAATGAAATACATAAAAAAGAATTGAGAACCTCCTTTTTTTAAGTCATTTAAAAGTAGTATTAATCCTTGTTCTCGTAGTAGTTTCAGTCAAACTCAAATTATTTGTTTCATGTATTTACCCATGTGACGCTTTGCTCATTATCTGGACCGTTGTTCAATGAGCCCTGGGTTCAATTCTTAGTTGAACAAAAATGATGATGAGTTTAAATTTTTGCACTCGGTCAGTGTGTATCGGCTTTATGTATCGTCCGTGGCATCCACGATACAGGAGACTCTAGTATGGGGGCTATGAGTGTGTATTTTTATTGATTGTGTCTTATCGTACATTAAAGTTTATATAAAAAGATAAACATTGTAATATTTCTTTTAAAATATTACTGAATAATTGAACTTTATTAAATATATTACTGTATAGCACATTCAAGTAAATAATATATTAATATAATGCGTGAATATGTTGTACGGAGGTGAGGTGTCTTACTTTATTGGACAGTACGAAAAAACATATGCGTTCTTTAACAGTGTCTATTATATGTTGGTCTGTAATGGTCTCGCTTGATTGTACGAATTGAAAAAACGTATACGTTTTTTGATACTGTCAATTATAACTTAGCATGTCGGTGACGTTTGAATTTTTACCAACTCAAAAGTCGTCTAAAACGCCTAAAGAAGCCTTCACATCAGTTTCCTAAAGTATTTTACCCTCATAGGAGCATTTGAAAAACGCACGCAATACAAAAATAAATTCGTTAAACGTATATTTATAAAATTACAAATGGCTCTGCTTTCGAGTCTTACTTTAAGTCACACGAAACAATCCTATTCAAAGCTATCTATACTTCTATGCATGTGTATTTTATTGTAGTACTTTCGTAAATTTCCTTGTCTTGTACATCAAATGTAATTGTACAATCGCTTCATGCTTCATGCAGATATACTTGTCAGTATAGGGCTATTTGTGGAATTATTATAATTCGAACAAATTTCCTAGAAACATCTCACGATTCAAATTCTTATTAGAGTTCATTGTACTGTCGTGTTCGGGTTTAGAGAGAAGTAAGCGTGGAAATTCGGTTAACAATTTAATAGATACTCATAGTTCAACAATATTAAAGTACTTGATTTTAGGTTTCTATTTGAGCAATAAAAGAAATTTAGATTTTATAATCTACTAACTTCTACCCCGGCTTCGCTCGCGTTGATTCCCTAAAATGGATATCATTACATTACATTTTTTTTATTTATGTATTTTTTCATATAAAGTGTACTATGTCCTTTTTAATATATGTAAGAATATATGTACAAAGTTTCATGATAATCGGCCGACTATTTTTAGCATGAAAGCGTATGAAATAAACTTACATTTACTGGATATATGAATGGGCAAACAAAACAATTCAGAACCATTTTCTTCTCTATTTCTCAACCGATTTTCGTTAGTTTTTTATGACTGATAAATAAAGAACATTGTTTTCACTACAGGTACTAGTAACAAATAGAGAAGTGTATTATCCTCTAATGTATATTAGATATAATTTATATCTCATAATTATTTTCTTTAACGTTTCAATGTTTATTGTGGATCTCGCTCGCTGTGATAACACCCTTATGTACATTGTTATTTTTAACCTTTTGTTAAAAATAAATAACTGAGTTTACATTAGATTAAAGTTGTTATATCAAATTCGCTACAATTATCACACGGTTCATAACTAAAAACTTTTAACTTTATTCATTATTATCATGTATTTACATATATTAGTTTACACTCATCGCGGAGTTTGTATTAAACCTCATGTAAGGTTTAAAATGGGTATTACCGATTAGTAGGTAAAGTGGGTACCTAATAGATTGTACCGGAAGGTAAAACTCATTATTGGTTATAATCGATTAATTAATTGCGTTTAAAATAAGTATAAAAGTAGGTCACGTAACTATTGTTAATTATACTGAACATGTTTAATAATATCTATTACCTAATTAAGTATAAAATAATAATTTAAGCATTATATTTAGGCTGAAGGATATTAATCAGGGTACTGTATGAATCAATTGTATCTTTAAAAATTATAAATTGTTTTGTATCATGTAACCTGTACTTTAATTCAATGATATTGTACATAATTATATTATTAGGTTTACTAACACCTTCAATGTATGGTGCATCTGACGCAAGTTTTAATATATATGTAGTTAGAGCTTTATTTTTGCATCTCAATTCAACTCCCACATAATATTTAGTGAATTTCCTAAAGTAACAAATAGTTGGATTAGTGTAGTTTTTTTATATAATTCTAAAATGTTGTATTGAAACTATATTTAAAGCGGTCTTGTCACTATTTCTCGAAAATAAATAATTAATTTAAATAATGATAATTAATTTTAAAATCTTTCTTTGTTCCAGTTATCCCTCGAAACGTTGAATCTCGTCTAGTACAAACACAATGTATCACTTAGTTCTGCTATTCGCCGCTGCGGCGTTGTTATGTGAAGGTCGGAGTGCTAACGTAAAAAGACATATGGAGATTCTAACCGAAATGGATAACCATATAGAACCCAATGGTAAGAGGATAAAAGACTTACTGTAATTTATATACAATATATATGGATAGATTGGTTATTATATCAGGTTATTTAATATGCCACTTTTTCACTACAGAATATAGGAATAAGTGCTCATAAATGCACCATTGAATAGGCTACTAACATTCCTGGAAACTCATCCTACTGTGATCTTAACTGTTGCTACTAGAGTCATCTAGTAACCAATAGTGATACTAACTCAAATTAAAATGCTAAAGAATAACTTCATTCTAATTTAGTAGCACAATTTTTATATACAGTATACAGTACAGTTTTTTAGACTTAGCAAAATACATTATAATTATTGTAACTGTACTCATTTACAAAAATTAGATATGTTTTTGTATTGTTGTTTTTACATCCTTTTCGCAATTGCAGCAGTACCGTCACAAGTGTCTCTACAGAAGAAATTAGCGGCCCTAATGGAACAACCGCCAGCTATCACCACACACGATGCCGGAACGACCATCGAAGTCAAATGCGAAGCTTTCGCCGCCCCCGCGCCATCTATACACTGGTTTAAAAATGACGCACCGATATATCAGGTAAGTTTATATAAATCAAACTTGGCCATAATGCTCTCAAGTTACCGTTAATAATTTCTTCTTTCTTTCATTTTTCCCTTCTGATTTTAACTGTACCTTATTAATTGTAAAATATCTCCAATTCACGGGATCTAACGATATCTTTCTTGAATAATGTGAGTACCACTACACTCCTTAGACGGATGTGTAGCTCATCTGGTATTAATTACGTTTTTTGAAAAGATCCCAGGTTTGATACTTGATACCTACTTGGACTGAGCTGATACTAGTAACACACAAATATTTATGTCCTCTTGACTTGTTTGTGATATTCGAATTGTGTATTAGCGTAGTGTGCACAATCAGCAAGTAAGCATTTACGTCAATATGTCGCTCGCCTACTTCTTAAAAGTCGGTCTATTACGAACACCTAGGTTATACCTACATGCGTGCCTTATTTGAAATTAAAATTAGGTATAACATGACATATATCATACTTGTTTCATACTTTAAAATTGACAGTAATATTATCTGAGGTGTTTGCCAAATAACATTTGGTCATGTATATTATAATATAATGTTTGAATAAAGCATACGGTAAAAAAACTTTGATTTAATTCGTTGTACGATGTGTTTTGTATATTAAAACACAAAGACGCACGTGTATGTAAGAAACACGAGGCGTCAGTCCTTGATTTTTGTATAATATTTTTACATCAATAAATATTTGCGCATTGTAACAGTTTGTTAGGATCGGTATAAGTTGTAAGAAAAACAGTGGACTTAAATTAAACTCAATTATATGTATGAAATATATGGTTTAGTTTCTATTTCTATTTCTCTACTGTTTAGTTTCTATTCCTCTACTGTTTATTATCCTACCTTAACTCTTTTATCATAAACTATTTCGACGTACCCTAACACATTAATTAAAACATTAAATATTTTGTGCTGTTTTATTTTAATCTTCTACGGTTCTCTAAGATAGCAATGAATGTTACTTTGAATTTTGATATCAAATAACAATCACGGCATTGAACCGTTCAGAAGAGACACTGATTATGAACAGCAATACGAGTGTGAGCTAAGGTATATACATAGTATATCACTCTCACTCTTTTTCTTCCAAGAGAAAGAGATGGCAAGATTCAAATGTCTTTTGATAAATAGCAATAAAATCCATAAGGTTTTACAACCAAATAAACAAATGCATTTCTCCACAGCACGATCTAGAATCCAATGAGATAATAGATACAAACCCCACGTCGTTAGCCCGCATTACCTCCACTCTGCTGGTACCGCGGTCAGCACCCACCGCCAAGTACACCTGCTTGGTCGTAGCTGACACCAAGTCCAGTAGAGCATCTAGCATCATTATTAATTCTGGTAAGCTTTACGTAATATTTCTAAAACTGTAACACATAGTTTTGTGTTTACTTACAAAAATCACATATTATATTATCATTGTGATAATTAAGCTGTTTTTCGTTTCGTTTCCTAATATTAGCAAGTTCTTCGATGTTTTCCTATTTACCACTAGATGGCAGTAGAAAGCAAAAACAAAACCGTTGACCACTCCACGATGTGTATAAATGTATTTGATTTCACGTTGTAAGAACTCATTATAAAGAAATAATTGTACTGGATGTAAATTCAACTACAATATGTTTAAAATAAGAACCCAAAAACCACGCAACTGATATTTTTAATTTTTTTATCAGCTGGCGTCACAGATCTAACCGAGCGTTCCAAATTGGTTCCACTTGCACCACGCATCCTGGTGTCCTACAAAGTATTCGTGGACAACATGGGCACAACCGTGGTCCTGCCATGTCATATGCGAGGGCATCCGCGCCCGCACGTCGTCTGGCTCAACAAGAACAACACTAACATCGAAAACGATCCAAGAATGAAGGTTAGTTTGGTTAGAATACAAACAACTGGTTAAAATACAACTTACAAAATTTGCTAACAGCTTTTGAAAACTTAATATACCTAACATGTAATCTCTCTACATATATTTAGACTATAAGAATGCTATACCTAACAATCCCAGAAGAGAAGTAGTAAATCTAGTAAAATACCCTTTTCAAAATCTTGTAGATATGATATTTTTCGGTTAAGAACATAATTACTATAATAATTATATATACAAGTATATATCAAAACCTGACTTATACTTACTTGATTTAACCACTTTTCACACACTTTCACATTTTTTTCAATTTTTCTCAACTTTCTTCTTTAGGGCTAGTTCTTATTATTATTTGATCTTTATTTAGTAACTCACTACTCCTCACAGGTGCTAAGATCTGGTGAGTTAGTAATCAGTCCGCTACGCTGGGACGACATGGGCGAATACACTTGCCGCGCTACCAATATCTTCGGCACCGCCACCGCTAAGACCTTTATCTATCCTGCGAAGGTGAGAAATAATCACTCTGTATTTTTTAAATTCATACATCCTTACAGAACCTTAAACCCTTATTTAATTGTAGATAAGATCAAATGATGAATGGTCTGAATTTATTGTTAATTGCGTGAAATTTTGCTTCGACATAACTCAAAGAGTTTTCTAAATGGCCGGCTTAAGATAATGATATAGAACTTTTTTACTTAATACATCAGTTAATGCTTGACTACTATCCTACCTGATGGTAAGCAGATAATATGAAGTTATGAACAGCACCAAATGGATCCTAAAGAAATTTTGTTCGGAGACAGCTCAAGGAATTCTCTAATTAAGTTTCAATGGCACCCACATAGATAGACTTACAGCCTTTTAAGAAACCTTGTTAGGTAAAATACTAATTAGGACATTTCTCACTTAACAAAACAAGAAATTTTATAATATTTTTTGTTTTTGTTACAGCCGAGCAACACGAATGGATAGACGATCGTATCAAAATACTTCAAATATACTTAACCTGGATGTTCCTGTTTATATTTAAGTTGTATTGTAAGGGCGCGTCGCATGGACCGATCAAATACATTTTTGAAATTTCATTTTAAAATTAAAGGTCAAAAATTGGCGAACAAATATGAAATTCAAAACATATTCATTTTCACTTACCGAGATAATATGTTGTGGTGTTTTTAGTTACAAATATTTATGTTTAAATTATTACATTTATTATTATTATGGCTTATAGATTTCTTTCAAAAGCAAAATATGTGTCAAATATAGTTACGGCTGGTCCGATGACACAAATGCTTATTTATCTATTAACTAAAGGTAAAACTAAAATATATTTAAAGAAATAATGTATACGATTTTTTAAGTTTTAATTTTATTAAATTATGTGATTATGTTTGTCCGTGTGTACCGCCCTATTAAACAGAGTCTGCCTATTTTTATTCTATTTGTTGTATTAAATTATATTAACGTTATACAGAAACACATACATACATTTTAAATTCTTTACATTATTGCAGTATAATCTATAATATCCTGAAAGTGTATATTAACATATTTTAATTAGTAAATGATAAAAAATGGCACCTTTTTAATTCGCTTTTTCATAATTTTTAAATGTACCGAATAAAATTGTCATTAATTAATGACAATATTTGACTTAAACTTACAAAAATGACCAAACCTGTATTATTTTTTTTGATAATAAATAGGTATTAGCAATACTACATTTGTGATAAATACACTACTTATGCTATACACTGTGATTCTTTAAATATGGTTTTAATAAATAATATGACGAGTAATATTTTGTTTTATTTTACATTTAGTGACTGCTACTCCATAACAGATGGCGCTGTACGTTAACTGTTAGTATTAATAATGCATAAAATGTTCTTCTTGGTGGTTCCTTAAGAATGTAAATTTTTTGCAAGTGATTATTTTCTAAATCTCATTCACGAGCATACCTACTAAGAGGACATGTAGCCAAAAACAACGATTGAGATTAGGGGATGGTCCAGGTATATTGGTAATATCTGTGGGATACTATTTAGCTTGTTCGTTGGCCAATACAGGAACAATTCCACATTGATTAAGTTCAAAAACCCTTGTCATGCAAAAGGGGATTCTTAGTAATGATTCTCAAATTTATACCGAAACTAAATAGTAAATAGGCTTCTACTAAATTAATGCACTTTACCACCCAAGACTACATCACCGCTTACCATCAGGTGGGACTGTAGTCAAGCATTAACTTATAATTAACTAGATGTTGTTTTGCCATATAAATTATTTGAGAACTATTTTTATAACCATAAAAATGGTTATAGTGGGTTAACCTTAAAAGCTAAACATATGCTGTCGCGAACTTTTATTTAGATTTTTTAGAGGGGAACAATTTTGTAATACACGATTTTTGAGTAACTTTCACCGTTTATGCAGCGCACGCAAGAAAAGCTCAAATTTTTGCCATTTTCCCAACATTTTTTATTGCTGCCCTCTCCCATTCATCTTAGCGTGATATAATATATAGCCTTCCTCTATAAATTACATACGCTAAAAGAATTTTTCAAATCGGTCTACTCTTTCCTGAGATCAGCGCGTTCAAACAATCAATCAAACAAACAAACTTTTCAGCTTTATAATTAGTATAGATATAGATAAAAATGTTTTAACTATAATGCGTAGTAATTTTCTTCCGATATTTCGTTTCTCGAGCACTTATCATTTTTATCGGTAGAACACAAAGCATAGGTGTCTTACTAAAATTAAAACACAAAAGCAAGCAGACCTATTGATGGATGTCAGTTTACTGATACTTTAGTATCAGCCTTCAATTCCAAAACGCCAAAAAAGGTTATAGCAATTGTTCATACAAACCAGACATAGGTGTTACTTCATTTGTAATCCACCCACGTGCATTTGTGATCATTGCGAAAACTAACTCACGATTCAATTTGGATCAATTAATCTAACATCATTTGGAATTACACTTACGGCGCTGGATATTTGACGATAAGCGATGAGTTATATAAAAACATACTTTTAAACCTTGTTAGTACCAACTAAATAAACAGCTTGGAAAAAAATACTTATTTTGCAAGATACAAAACTTTTTTCAATGTGAATTTATGATATAACTCATTTAAAAAATGCCTGCTTCTAAAGTTTCCACCGGGAAGGAAAAAGTTCGAGCGTTGCAGACTCATAATTTGCTATAGGTGTTAACCGTTGCTATGGTAACACAGTGAAATGACAATGTCTGTACCACAAACTATTATCGCCACAATCCTTACTATTATCTAGTTTGTCGAACTAAAAACATTTTACACGATTAACAAGCTAGTCAAATCTCGTTGAACTAATTCAGCGAAATAATTACTTCGTACTACTAGATACTCATTTGACTTTTGACCTGAATAAATCGCAGTTATTATTCATGCCGGTGTGTAGCCTGTCAAGATCCGCACGAATTGATAGACTTCGAAATCCTCTGAGTATTCGCCAATTGATTTTAAATTAATCTTTGATACACGCTAGTACAACGAGCTGCTATTTTCTCAGATAAAAATAAATTACTAACCAAATTTTATACCACAATTTTATTAAAATTCTAGCGGACTTGGCTGAGGTTCTTGCAACATACAAAAATAATTTTTCATCACATCATATTATAAATATAAACCTTTCTCGAATCCATTTAGACACAGCAAAACATAGAAACAGACACAACAAGTCTAAACTTTTAAAAGAAAGAGGCACACGAACATACAAACGAATAAAATAATTATAATATAAAAGATTTAAAAAAGACAGATTAAAGAAAAGAATTTAAAGAATCTCGTCTAAAAATCTTTTTGAGTATACTCGTACTTATCGACTTCCTGAATGCGCGGGTGTTGATTAGTAACTGTGTAATGTTTACTGTAAGGTTGTTTTTTAAATATTTCCGTTATTGTATATTTCTTTCATTATTTCCAATACGACACCGCAATGCTTCTGTTATTATTAAAGATAGTCCTTTGATCCGCCGCGAGTCACGTGCGTGACGCAACGGTGCCAATCGTGCGTAGAGATATATGTACGTACATGATATGGGTGACT
>DWJN01005867.1:0-11116 GCA_018248895.1 Carystus phorcus
ATTACAGGAATTAAATAAAGGATCATTATGAGCAACAACGAAGGTTTTAATGACTCCGATACCCCTCCTCTTACATACATATACTCATGGATGTAGGTAATATATGCACAGCCTCTAGCTAGCTATTTTAATTAATTTCAGATTTTTTTTATTTCCTAATACAGGTTAGAGATGGCGAATTAATGGCACGCGTTCAATATTTTGGGCACGTCACTAAATTCATAATGCATTAAGAGAAGTAGATATTTTTTGAAGAACTAACGCGGGTTACCCGGGTGATCCTACGCATGGCCGTGATACTTTTAGTTCCATGTAGTTATGGCATGCCGTAATGCCGTTTAAAATCGTATTAATTTTAGTGGCTCTTTATACAAGCATTTTTGCACCACAAGTATTTGTCAAACACACTGTAGATGCCTGTACCTTCATCAAAAGTTTTCTTTTTATAAATTATTTTGTTCTTGACCACATTATAATCCTTCGAGTCGGATATGACCAAATTAGTTGCCTATTGTAGTAATAGTAACAAGGTCTTCTGCACCAATACAATATAGAAGAGTACAAATTAGCATAAAGCATCAGATATTTAACACACATTCTGGAGAAAACATGCATTGGATTTCAAGAGGGTAGGTAGAAAGAAAAGTCATGATATGTTGTGTCAGATTTTATTGTTAAAATCACATGTTGTATTTGAATAGTTCACCATAAGTGTTGATTTAAAAAAATGTGTAGGCAGTTATGGACCACACAATGATTGAGTCCATATCCCTAGAGTTTCTAACTATAATATACTATTTATATAAATGTATTGTATATAAATTGTTAAGAAAATTTGGTACTATAATGTAAGTAAACTAATTCTAATTAAAGTCCATGTTTGTATGTGAATTATGATAGGTAATAACAAAGTGGTATCTGAAAGTAACAATATGTGATGTTATTTTTATTACCACAATTATTAACGTAATGAAGATTGCAATATAATGTATTATAATTTTTTATAAGATTAATGTTGTGTAGAAGTATGCAGATACGAATACTTAGATACAGAATTAGTTTTTAACAGCATACACTAACTAATATTATTTAAGTAACAATAACACAGTTCTTGACTAAACTATACACACATGACAACATCAACATGGATTATTCAGATTATATATACATAATATACGACACATGCCATTAGACAAACTACTTTTTGTTATGTATTTTTACATAATACTTACAAAATATGTACGTAACGTACGGTAAAGAGATTGCCATAGATTAAGGAGTTATTTTGGAGGAGGAACAGATGTTATAATATTAATCATTGTTTTCAAAAATATATGATATAACATCTGACTAAAAATTATTTTTTTAAATAAACGTATTTACAATTTCTTTCAATATTTAATAAAACCTTCAATATTTTTATCAACTTCGGAAAGCACATTTTGCTACAAGGGCAGATACACCACCCGGCGTGCTCGATTTTCATAATTAATAAGTAATATAAACTAAAATTTCGAAATTTATTAAGTAAACAATTTTCTCTTACGGGTTGCTCAAATTGGTAATGCAATCACATAAATTTGTGTCTGGGATAATTTTTTAATACCTAGAACCATCGAAAATATCATTTGTTAAGCGATTAAAACAAGCTGAAAATGTTAAATTACCCTATTCAAAGCAAAAGTAACTTCGTTAGGATACAAGGACTTCAAAGCCACATATGGGGTACAATAATTGCGTTAGTTTCCTCCATCCAATTAGGACGTCCGCCATACTTACCCCGTATTCATGGCAACCTCTTATAATTATATTGCTCCCACACAACAGACGCTATAACACGAAAACAATTCTGCAATTTTCATTATTTGATTTGCGTCAACAGAGCGTTTCAGAAAAATATACAGCATATATCCACGTACATACCCGAGCATTTACCAATGAATGTGATCTATTGTGTGGAAACATCGTTGATATTCACATATATATGAGTATTACCGTATAATGAATTTTAATGCGATATTATGCCAAACGATAGAAAAAAGTGTGCACTGGTATTACAGAATGGACATTAAAACAGTTCTCGTAACGAATTTGCGTGACGTATAATACGAGTACATGATATAAGTATGTACTTTATATATCCAAAGTACGTATTGATACCTTAGATAAAATATCGTTACTTAATGTAAGTTATAATAACAGTGCACACCGATATAGGACTATGATTTGAATACCCGGAACATTAACGTAATCTTTGGAATAATGTTTAAATTTCCAAAGACATCGAACAATTTCTGGTTTAAAAAAGAAAACCACTTAGGGTGAATTAAATTATAACTGCATTGCTCTTCGAAGACAGTCACATTTAAGAGTGGCAGTTGGAAACTAAAAATTTTATTAAGCTTCAATTCTAGAACGTTGGTCAAGATAATTTTAAGGTCTATTCAAAACTCGTGTTAATATTTTTTGTTACTTTAGAAAACTTTATAACTATTACGTTAAACTATTAGTTTTAGTATTTTATAGTAACAATGTTTACTTTGCATTACTGATTAGATTGAGTTTAATGAGAAAAAAAAAATGCAATTTAACACCCAATTACATCGTCATACCCACCATTTTGAGTTTGGTCGCATGAGTGTTGACTGCAGGTGTCTTCGCTGCACGTCCGCGCCGACTGGGTCGTCATGCTTGACGCATCTGTCGATCAATCGACCGATCAATCTGTTTCTTCGTTGACCGAAATCACTTTAAACGCCTGTTCTACAGTTGTGTGTCGTGTCACGTCGTGTCGTGTTGTGTCGGCTGGTGAATCTTGCTTGATCTTCGTTTCGTTTCATGCGATATGTGCGTGGAGCGCTACCTCCGCGGATCGTGTTCATAGATTTCAATTTGAATGTCACCAAATTTTGTACCATTAAATTAAATAGGTTCTTGGGTTTTAATTAATGCAATTTTGTTTTTACTTTAAACGAATATGTTATAGAAGTGTTATGAATGTGCCTGATACATCGTTTTTACTTACAAGTTAATAGCTTATGATAATACTATCTTTAGTTTATTGTAGTGAACTTATATACGGTTTATAATGTTATATCCTTATCATGTATTGGCTTCTTAAGAGTCCTGTATAATAAAAAGAGTAAAAGTTTCATTGAATCGGCTACTTAACGCCAGATGGATTACACGCTATCCACATTAGGTCGCATAAAAATCCCATCAACAAAATTTAATTCACTCCACACAGTACGCCGTTAAATGTACATTAAAAACCTTTTAACGGCCAAACAACCAGCGGCCTATAATACAATTAATCGCGCCTACCATTTTGCCGTATATTGAGTTGAAATTTAATTAAAAACTGAATGAAGCGTTTTATCCTAAAAGCCTGCGCCGAAATTGATGCACAGATGTTTTTAGCGATTTTAGAGTTGCCATATTGCTTTAAAAGCAATGCTTTTTGTTATTACAGTGCAATAATTGTTAATTATAATTCTGATCGTCGAATCGCTCTTCTACAGCTGATATCTCCTCTACATAATAGGAAACGTTCCATCACCGTCCAAATAACGCTTTTGTAAGAATCTCAGGTATCTAGATAATATGTTTCCCAACAAAATTTCCCTTCATCGTTATAAAAATAAGTTGTAGCATTCGCGAATAATTCAGAAAATTTGTGCTGCTTAAAAGATTTGTATGCAAGCGAAACAAGACCGTATTACAGGTACAGGCGCCTCTAACATTTTTTAAAATATGACAATTTTGTTTTACATATCGGCAAATCATTCGATTAAATTTATCATTCGATGAAGGAAAACTAAGTGCTGGGAACTTGCATATCAGAGTTTCCATAATGTTTTCAAAGAAGAAGAAGAAAGAAAATGAATTTGCCAACCTACATTTTCCCGGTAAACAAATTAGCTGTGAGTTGCGGAAATTAATGTTCTAATTGGAAATAAATTTTTAGGCCTCTGACATCATCAACGACATAAGCAAATAATAGTTTTAAAAAGGTAGGTAAAAATGTATAGAAGACGATATTATGAGATGCTCGATATGGAATGTCTTAATTTTAAAACGAGCGTGTTGATATTCGCTCAAAAGCAAAGTTAAGTGTAAAAATTTCTGATTTCAGTGCGACATTAGTCGCAGATGTTTAAGTGGCCCCGATCTAGCCATAACTACCGCACAATCTACTTACAAAAGTTCATGAAGAAGATTAAAAAATGTCGTTATAAATCCTTAAAATCAAAGTAGAAGCAAAAAATGCCTCGATTGAAAAGTTTGCTAAAGGTTGGCAAAGCTGCACTTTCAACTGGAACTTTTAACTTCAAAAGCAAGTTAAGGAACTCTGTCGGGCGACATTTTTCCTTGTAAGCCAGACAATGTCATCAAAACTTATTCAACGGGCTTTGAGTAACACCGACTTGTGGTAAGGGATATTAATTTGCCATGGAAAATTATATCGTTAAAAATGTCCCGGTGTACATATGTATGTATTTTTGATGCTCCATAAATTTTAATGGGGGATATTAGTTTTATTACATATGAGTCTGTTTATACTGTATTTTTCGGTACCAGAGAAATAGAAAGAATCTGACAAAACTAATTAAAATGTGTGTAATTTTATTTTCCGATAGACCTACGATTACAAGAACCATTTGTAATCTTCTAAATATATATAACTTAAAGGTGACTGGCTGACTGACATAGTGATCTATCAACGCACAGCCCAAATCACTGGACGGATCGGGCTGAAATTTGGCATGCAGGTAGACGTTACGACGTAGTCACCCGTTAAGAAAAGATTTTGATAAATTCTCCCACCAAGGGGATAAAATACGGGATGAAAGTTTTTTAACGCGAGCGAAGCCGCGAGCAATAGCTCGTATGGTATTTGCCCATATTTCTAGTTAGAAAACGTCAGTACAACCGCGTCTTACCCACGCGACATGCGTATAAAACGTTCATTCAACTTTTTAACCCACGTACCGTTTACAAAAAAGAACAATGCAATCGAGTGTAGCGTGCGCGAATAAAAAACCTGTCTGGGCGTTTGTAAAACATTTAAATACCGTTGCCATGTGAGAGAGTAATGTACACAGAAAACGCGAAGAGCAAAATGTCATGAGGATGTAACTTACAGAAGTGTCACGCTGTTTTTCTCTATAAAACAAAAAAACCATGATTGATGTTGATGGTTACTTTCTCTTTTTCATCGTTTTTCTGTGCCTTTAGCAATAACAAAATGTAATTGCCACACATCGGGAAAGGCAATTAGGACTTTAGCTATATTTATTAAGCGCATTAAAAATTATGCCTGGCACGATGTTAGCAATCGTTAATTCGTCCGGCAAATTGTTTCTTATTTATCAAGAGGCGTAAAAAATATGAAAAAAAAACAAATGACCTTTTGTTTCTACTGATCATGCAAGATGCAACTAAATCAACCGTTCGCAGGTTCCAGACTAAGTGTATTTTTCTATAATTTCTACAAAGAAAGATATCGATTAAAATTGTTGATTAAAAATCATTTTTTTCGTAACGTTCCCACCTCTTATAACTAATATGTCCAAAATATACCTTCCACCATTTGTTAAAACTGAAGGCAATACGCCATATAGGTATAACCTACAAAATATACATTAACAGGCTTATTTATTAAACGACATACATATAAAAGCCAAACAAATCAAAAGTGTCAATTTACAATAATATTCACTCTTTTTAGTTCTCTCATGCTATCTTCTTCTTTTTATTTAACTAACCGACAAAATTAGGGAAATTAGTATATAGGAAATAGGTTAAAAACAGTGCACACAGAACTAGGCACACAGATTCACTACACATTCTATGACAGGGTTGTGCATTCCCGGCGGTACTTTATTTTCGTTTTCGGCGATAGCGATGCCGGTAGTTTGTTTAACGGAATGGAATCGTTGGATAAGTAATTTCATGCGATCGCACAGACAAAATACAAACATTTTAATGTATTTCAATCAACAAATGTTTACAAATAATCTCGGAAATCTAAATCGAAAAAATTCGAAAAATTGTTTTTATGAAGACAGACTACACAGGATGCAGACAAGCTCCCCTATGGTAAGTAGTCACATGGTATCGAGCAGTCGTGGGTAACTAAGGACAACATTGCCAACAAAAAATAAATGGTCTACGTACCTACTCTCGTTATTATTTGTGGTTCACCGACACTGAGAGCGCAATACTTAATAAGCTTCACGGTTGAGATTAGAAGAAGGGCGGTAGGTGGTAAAAACTATCACTAGGGATGAGTACCGACAACATTAAACTGAGCAGCTCAGACCTCAGCAATCTCCAAGAGGTGGAACCAATATTACCAGAACTTCTTTATACATCGTGTATCACAACACTCAACAGTGAATCGTACAATGGACTGGTTAAATCTTTAACTGCATGATCTCCGAGATAAATAATATTTTTAAATGACTACTTTCAATCGCATCATAAAACCTAGTTATATGAATTTGGGTCAACCCTCTTTATATAACGAAGGGTTAGGACTGTTCAGCACTATGTTGATGTTATTCGAGATTCTGAGTGCGAATTTAAGAACTTCTATTCTTTAAAATGTAATTAAAACTTATTACTCTCGCTACTCACACTAAGCAAAGTTATATGCTACTTAACTTTTTAATGTTTGTCTGATTACATGTACCAAATAAATTGCAAGTTTTTCTAGACACTTTTAACTTAGCGATACTTCCTGTGTTAGTCGTGTTTATACATATATCTAGTTCATTTGGAGTTGATATCATTCATACTAATTGTTACGCACATCATAAAACCCGTAATTTCAGTGACGACAGGCACCACTAAAATGAAGCGCGAAAAAGCCCCTAAGCGACGTCCATCTCCAACAACGTGGCTATACGAAAATCCAATTTGTCCACTTTCATCCGCCATTGTGCGACCGTTCCATAAATAAAAATTGGATATAAAAAGCGTAGAACGGTGGACACATGAACAGGGAGCCGAGCGAAACGAGCACAACAAAAAAAAAAAAAAACGAAAAAAGGGAAATAAAATCAACCATCATATTTCCACGCCGGTGACCGAGGTGCTACTAAATTTTCAAACGCGACCCGCCGGCATTTCCCAACGATATGGCAATACTCGCGAAGCGAGCGCAATGAATTATTTAAATGCAGTAACACTCGAATCATACAACGGGCGCGGCGTCGTCATTTCATGCATTTCACGGTTGGCTTTAGACGCGGGCGGACGCGTCAATTTATTTATTTATTCACAAATACTGAGTTTATGTTAAATAATGCTGAACGTTTGAATTGCGTTAAATTTAATCGTTTTGAATAAACTCTCCTAGAAATAGATCGAATAGTAATAAAATTATTATATATTGCCACGATAATAGGGATGATGATACTGAATTTCGTGAGTCGAACCATATAAAAGTACAACTATCTGTTGACGTTTACCAATACATTAAGTAGTGCTACCAGGTCAAGTATAAACAAATATCTATTAAGTATACACATATATATTAAAATGAGTGATTACATTCTCAGAGGTGTCTGTAAGAGCGGCCGTTAGTGATGAGTAATAGGTTTCGAAGGGCTCCCAATCCATAAAATTAGAATTTTTTATTGAAGAGCTGAACTAAAAGCGTATTTTAGGTATCCTCCTCGCGATGTTTCCATGCATAAAAGATTCTCACCTCCACTCTACATATGAAAATCGCAAATGAACCTGCGAATCGAAATAGAATCTTCAAAAAAGTAAAGCTACTTTAATAGGTATGAGAATAACAGTCACAATATGAAAACTTAGCACGTAAAAATAAGGACTCCGAAAAACAATGGCTTACGCAGAATATTTCTACAAAACTAATTAAAGAAGTTGACTATTCATGTAATTAAATTAAACATTTGCAAAGTAATGTTATTAAGTTTCTTAGTTGAAACTAAGACACAATAGTTCTATACTAGTTCAAGATAGTAGATAGTAAACAGCTACTCCAGGGTTGCTTGATGTTGTTTATCGAAATTGTTTTTAATTACTTAATAAAACGCAAACGATGACCTACTAAAATACAACACTACGATCTTAGCGAGCTTAGAAATATGAAACTTATATTTAAAAATTCCTTAATACGTGGCCCATGTGGCCGGTGTGGGCGAGCGTAGAATTGAAAAAAAAAACCTAAAATGGCAAAATATGGGTTTTGGTATACAGAAATGAACTTTGTTTGATTTTCTTGAAATTTGCTACACGTTGTGTTTAAGATATTGATATGTATAGTACTAATTAAATTATTTCATCGAAATCAATCGAGGGGTAAACGTTACAAACGGGAGACTTCTCCGAATACCGCACACAATCACATAAAAGCCAAATAATTTCATTGATTTCAATGTAATTACCTTTTCGTTTGAAGCGCGTCGTTTCCGAGATTAAAATCCAAGATGGCGCAACTTTCAAACTCTAGCAAGCGCATATTAAATGAATAATTAAATGTTACAAGACATTGGTAACATCTGTCGTGCTCCTTGGATCTTAGACGTTTCCGTGTGGAGGATAACGTTTTTTAGTAATTAAATATTCATTCGTAGACTCGGTAAATACTTATAATTTTTCATTACCATATTCTACTTTTATTGTTTTTACACATACTTATACGTTTAAACTACTATCGAAAAGACAGCGAGATTGATCGAGAAGACTGATCGGTTGATGGTCAATGCCATCAAAGAATACAACACAAAATTATGGATGTATTGTCGAAAAGGAAAGTAGAGAGAATTCTTTTAAATTTGAACAAATAATTATAAGCAAACAACAAATAAATTAGGATACCGAAAGCCAACGATACTTCCACGAATCTGAAATATGTTTTCTCTTAGGTGATCTGAAGAGAATAGAAAAGTAATTAACCGTTAGACGTAAATATAATAACGGACTCCTCTGTTTCGGAAATTCGCAACAAACAAGTTAGATTAAACTTATAAACTCCACGCTGGTATTAAGCAAGTTTTGTTATGATAAAAGACCTGGCGATTTTTGTAGATTTATTTCAATAAAACATATTCCACTAATATACTAAAACAGATTATTAAACTTCACAAAGCCCCGATACTACTCGTATTGTAGTAGGTATGAATGTAAATATCTCGCAAGTTCCTTAATGCGGATATAACGTGTTCGTGCGAGAAAACTTTTAATGGCATTGTCTCAACTCCCGAACTAAGGGATTACGCAGGTGAGTTGCTACGAAACGGATCACACGAGCTGCCCTTACTATCGTCGACGAGTAGCGATAAGCCATTATTAAGCTATAGAAACTGAAACAAATCAAATACAGTATCCCAAATAAATCAATACTACTGCAAAACGAAACAAATTTTCTTGTGAAAGCTTTGAAATTTTGATAAAACTTATAACTTCCGTAGTACCTTTAAAATTTACAGTTTCTATTGGTAAAATAGGTGAATTAAATATCAAATACAAGTTGGTAAGAATCTTATCTGAATTCGGTTAATTACTATTAAAATATGTTCGAAGCGTTTGGGGTCTGTGATTCACATAAGAAAATTATTTAGTCAGTCGTTTGATTCATAAATAATTTAATTAATTAGTTGAGATTAGCTTTATTGAGCTGATAAGAATTTTACAAAAAGACTATATCTACGTATTGTATTACGTATACGTACATGTATTACGTTTGTTGGAATATATTTTTACCAACGGACATATTATTATATGTCTATGTATTTATACCGACATATGTATACATATTATTTGTACTGGTTTATCCAAGTACTTTATAAGTAAAAAACAAGTTAAGAACACATGCAATCACCCAATTATTTCCTCGTTCAGTCAATACATAAAAACCGTGTATAATTGTAACCGTGTATACATTTTTTTCTATCACCAAACAAACAATTGAAAAGCACAACATCTAGAAATAAATTGATCATATCTTTTCTGATAACAACAAGCAATATTCGTACTTCGCAAAGTGTACGGCGTGTTCCGTACATCAGCTATGCAACTCGGTCGTACGTTTTGCATCTGCGCGGTGTTACTCACAAAGTGGAGCGTTTTCTAAAGTTTTAACAGTTTACCAGCGATTTACCTATGAATTAGATACTCGAGTGAGATAAGGGAGTTTACCGGGTAATGTCTACAATACAGACTTGGAACTTTATATCGCGAGAGAAAACCACTTAGAACAAATACAATGTGAGTTTTATCCAGAAAGTTTATAACTGTAACGATTTCTTTCCCCTTTTTTCTCACTGCATCGATAAACGATTTGGTAGTAGATAATTGTGTTAGTATTGCTTAAGTGTGTATAAGTACCTAGAAGTCAATAATTATGACTATACTTTTACTATTACGAAGCATGAAGTCCGACTATTGTAACATTTTGTTGAAACGATAGATGATAAATAAATAAACACTTTTTATAAGTAAAAAATAAGTATACGAAAAGTTACGTCGTTTACTCAGGTTTGAGTTCAGAAATAGCCGACAATAATACAAATTCAAATTGATTCAGTCGCATTATAGAAAATCATAGAAAGTTTGAATTTACTGATTTATTCTGTACTATTTAAGCAGATTATTATTTATTCATAATGTGAGGTGTATTCTTTACTTTGTGCGGTACCATGTCGTGCTACAAAGGACACTGTGAACGAGTCTCCATTTGTATTCAGTAGGACCCGCACCGAATCTCTTTCCTTTTAGTTGTTTACAGTGATCGCATTACAATATGGCATCAAATTTTACATTTGAGGTACCTATCGACGTATGTATTTTTCACAAGTGTCCGAGTTCTGTCCACTGCATTGAGAGCAAAACGTTATTTCACAACATATTATTTAAACACTTTAAAATTATATTTTGTTTCATTTAAGTTTAATGTAATGTTTAATCACAATCCCACTTGATTGTAAGTAGTAATGTAGCCTTGGATTGTAATAGGCATGAACTCGGTAAAAGAAGACTTGAAGAACTAGTTAGACATAATCCGCCTTATTACAAAATAAGGTCTAAACCACGATTATCAAGTATAGGTTTATCTTTCATGCTATACTTTAAGCCAAGG
>DWJN01005868.1:0-11116 GCA_018248895.1 Carystus phorcus
GGACATTCGATCCACCACAACTGAATGGAGGTTCGCCCAGTCTGCAACACACAAAACCACGATTCAATAAATCGTTTGATTAACAATTTGTTAGTCGCTTTTGTTAAGTGATAGAGGGATAGTGCTTAGGCACGGATCCGTGCAAGTACGCGCAATTTGATATTATTGAAGCTCTGAGATGCAATTTCAAAACAGTATTTTTCCTCAAAAAAGGCTGTATTTTCATTTTAATAGATTATGTGGTTATCAATGGAAATTGATATGTAAATAAAGTTCAAAATACAATCATTAATGACATTATTATATCTCGAAAGAATTTTTTTGTCCAAGTGAGTCTAAAAAAATACCAAACTTGATATACAATTGGAATACGGTCCTATATGAGCGTTAATTATTTATCTAACTATAATCAATCGTTACTTTGGTGACATATGAACAAAAAAACAAGTCACGCGCGCTTACGACCGCGCGGCAGTTGACACTATCGGTTTTCGAGCTTGTCGGCATTTGAAAGGTTTAAGACTCACCTTCGTCGGTGTTAACCGCCGCGTCGCACAGACCAACGCGACGGTCTGATTTATTCATTTCAGGATTTATCAACATCATTTTTAATTCGGCAACAGCTTGCTGAAACAATACCATACATAATTAATATTTGTACATTACTAGATGAACCAGCAAACGTCGTTGGGCCATATAAATTATTTGTAGGGTAGGTAGAAAAAAAATTCTATAAAATTATAGGGCTTGGTGGTAGAAAAGCGAGACTTTTAATGCCCCATTATAAAAAAAAATGTTCAAAATATAAAAAGTAAATGTTAGGGGTGGACAAAACCCTTTTATTACTTAGGGATATGAAATATTACACGGACAGAGGGGGTAACTGTCAACAGTCAGTCGAGTAGAGGACTCGGTACGGGTTAGACGTGCGACCGCGCTTAAATTGGTGGGAGCCATTGATAGTGAAGTGCAGCCCTTTTTTTCCGAGTGGGAAAATCATCTCAAGATACCCAACGTGTGATGTGGGATTTTTACCCACTAAAACCCCCTCGGTGGCAGTCCGACGTATATGGGAAGGCTCCGGGATCTCCAAGGAACACACCGGTGTCTCCCCTACGTAACCGTTATTGGTCCGTCCTCAGACCCTCTGTCTGTCCACTGCCCTTCATTCTAGGACGGACCAAAACTGCTACGTGCGCTATTCTGCCGCGTCCGTCTTCGAGCGGGCGAGCGAAGCGACTTGATGCCTAGTGGCATTCGCTACCAATCAATCTATATCAAACGTGAGTATTATCAATAAAAAATGTCTAAAAATGTATTTTTATGACATAACGTGTGTATTATAACCGATCGTCATATAAATATTTTCAAATTAATTAACTCTTTGGTTTCTTGTCACAAAGCAGTGGTGAAACTAGAAGGGAACCGCTTTATGGTGTCAATTTCAAAAATAGAAAAGAAAAAAGCATGGAAAAATGTTTGAATGAGATAGTTCAATACTAGCTTTCTCCGCTCCATCTCTTACATCGATACATAACTTACACCGAGTATTTTATTTAGTCAAAATAATCGTATCGCTTCGTTAGAGTAGCAGGTGACCTCACCAGCAAACGATTCGCAAGAAAATGGTACGATCTGTTATATAAATGAACGAATAAAAATAAAATCCGAAACACGAACTTTATGGTTTCAACAAATCTTCATCTATAATTATGGTCAAATAACAACCACTATGCGAACACTCACTAGCATGGTTTGGCAGAGATAGAATTAAAAAAGTTTACATTGTATATAGTAATCCAATCTCATATGAGACTGTCATATTTTTAAATTTCAATACATATATATTGAATCTTAAATTAATCATATTTAATAGATTTGTAAATAATACCACATATCTATAAAAAAAATAACAAAATATACCATTTATTTCAATAATTTCAATGTAAATAACGCTTAACAACGATTGAATTTATAGACCGTTTTATACAGTTAAACTGTGTATAAAATCTCTTGAAACTATACAAAATGTATACAAAAAAATATATGTATATACAATAAAATTGGTTGGCAACTAAGTCATTGTCGCTTTTGTTGATAGATAGATAACTAACGTATATTTTTTATTGCAAAGACCAAACATTTTACGGACGGGGAATTTTTACACTGCCAGAACGATGGGAAAAGGTCAACCACAAGAACGGGCAATATACAATTGAATAAATTTATACTTTTTAACAAAAATTCCGAATTTTCCTTGTTATTTAAAATCAGTTGTTATTTAAAACAAATGACTTAGACCAACCCAAAATATTTAAAACATTTTAACATATCGCCCTGTCGATAACTTGTGTAGAGTTAAAGGTGGATGAGTGTGGAACTTCGGAGACACTCTGATGATGTTCATCATTTCATCCAGGTGTATGTAAGCGCCACATCTGGAATTCCTGGTGCATATCCACCTGCTAGCCATACCCTTGAGGATAAACTTGTGTCTGCAGAAGGTGTATCCTCGAAAGAGAAAGACCTGTCTACCATTTTCAAATTCGATAAGCTCGCCTGAAAAGAATGGGGTGGTTTTAAAAATTGTTTTATTTCTTATAATAGATTTAAGTTTTAAAAAAATATTGTTCGTAGTATAAGAAATAGCTTAATCTGTAACTTAAAATTTCATACCAACATCTTAAACATTCCATGGACTCGTATTCGAGTAGGTACTCGTATCATTGTAAAATGTGCATAATCCATTATATAGTAAGTTTAAAATCGTATAATATTAGTATTTTTAAACATGTAAAATTAATTACTAATCCCAAAATAGGTACCCAATATTACTATACCTATTATAATACCAATAAGATATGTCTAAATGACACAATGAAATAAAAAAAAAGAAAAATAAAATTACATTTCATTTAATTGATAATACGACAAAAAATACAAAAGCTGCAATTAAAAATTGTTATTGTAATAGACACATAAAATTAGTTACTGCAATTTCAACCTTATCAGTACACTAATAAATATTAAATGCTGTCAATTATCATCTTATTGACGGGACATGTAACAGCCACATTTGCCGGTACTTTACAATACTTTTGGGTAACCACGTGTTCTACCAAACGAGACATAAACAATGAAACCACTGTTCTAATAATTTTTAGTTTACAAACTTGTAGATTTAAATTATACGATATTTTACTCTCCTTTTTAATTGAATAACATTGAACTGTATTAAATCTTAATACTTAAAAAATTAAAAATTGTTCAAAGCACTTACTATGTTGCTCACTTTTATTGGGACTATACTTATTATTTTCAATAAATTTTGGAATATTAACATAAATAGAATATCAACCTACTTCAGCTTTCACTTCATTGGCATTAAATACGAGATAAAAAAAAATATTTTTACAGTTTGAAGAGATCGAAGATTGATATAACTTTTCTAATTTAATCAATATCCTTTTTTATTTGATTTCATAATTTATTATCGATTGAGTCATATCATTCATGTGATGCATTGTAATATCGCACACTAAGAAACACTAAGAACTTTCCAGAATTCGGACCAATTAGGCACAGCGTAGTACCCAATAAATAATTGCAAAATACAATATAACATGCGGCTTCCACGGCCCGTACTAAAATATACTTAATTAAAAGCAATATTATATATGTAAAATAAAAACGAGATCTTAAACGAGTTAAATGTTTATCACAAACGAAGCATGCAGTCTTAAATCAAACGATGATTACAACGGTATCACAAAACGTAATACTGGACACGTCACAAAATGCAGAATATCACACGACATCGAGTTACGTAAAACTATTAAAACTCCATCCAAACCAACGCATAATAGAACTACTCATCGCTGCGTTCACGTTGATTCGAATCGAGTTTTACTTCTAAAAATAAAATTAATTATTATTTCAAAACTTAATCTATGAAAAGACACGTTTGTTTACGGAAGGCACTTTTTGAGAGGGTGAAAAGTATAAAGAATAAATGCTGTTACAAATTAAAATAAAAACTTACATATCTAACATAAGCAGTGTAAAAATGGTTAGGCTTACAATCTATTTCGTAATACTAAAGGGATTCTTAATGATTCAATTGTAAAAACTCCATAATATGTTAGGTAAAATATAGGCAGTGTCAGACGGAAGTGGCGGGGCGCACTCGTTGAATTGCGATCATTTTCTTGTTTCTAGAACAGTCTTGACGTAGAACAAATCACCACGCTAAACTTCACAAGACAATATCTATAACATATTCCATAATATAGTCATAATTCGCCAAGAACACGAGATGAACCGTATATAGTAAGTAACCATGGGGTTACTGCCCACCCACTCCGTCTAACAAAGCCTTAAGTATATAATAAATGTAAGAATAAAAAAAACTTGGGAAATGTTCTTGCGTATACATTATTTCACGAAAATTTAATTGACAAAATATGACTATTATATTACATTATTAGCTTATTATTCATATTATTATTTCTATCGTCCATACGATAACATTACAATTCATAATAAAATAATTATAAGTCCAATCACAATCGTTACTTAGCAATTAACATTATGATATGATATATGAAAGATTATGATATACGTGTAAAGATAAAATAGGCATAATTATTACTGACCATTTAAAAGCTATACAGTAAGCGCACTACAAACTACAAATTCAAATAAAAATACAGAAATCTTTCTCGAACTCACTTTTCCCATTAAAACTCGAAAGTAATATTCAATAATACTGATATCTAGTTTAAGCGGGACCATTATAAAGTAGTAAACTAATACGCTTTACGTGTTGTTAATCGCGTTTCGCTGTCCGCTTGTTTTCGCTACGATTAGAATGAAGTTCGTTGTGACATAGATATGAGTTTAATCTTTGTGTGACTTTGTGTTAAAGAAAATCTAAGATGAGATTTGTGAAAATCTTTGTGAAAAACAAATGGATAAAAGTCTTTACATTTCTTTTCGTTGGCAATCCTATTTATTAAATACACGTCCGTATTGAATGAACCACGACCAAGTGTCGACTGATACACAATCATCAAATATATTGATCATAGACGCCGTCTTTTTATAATCTGCCGTTAGCTGGGTAGTGTTTTGAACATTAGCATCAGAAAATCCGTGTTCAAATCCTGAACATGTCTCTAAGTTTTCTAAACTACTTGTATTTAAAAAATGTTATCTTTTGTTTCCGTAGATGGAGCATCATAGTTAAAAGTTGTCACTTAAAACTGCAGTATGTAGGCTAGAGATCCACCCTACTCAGCCTCAACACCATACATTGAAAGAAACTCGTGTAGAGCAGTAATATAATCTGAATTGTGATGCTGAAACGACACTGTTGACAATATTGTAGACCATTCCTCGAGTACTTTTATTATCTACTTTATTATACCAACACGCCCACCGATGGTAAGCAAACTCTTCAACAACTTTATCAATAGTATATTGACATCGAAATTTGATCACGTTAAAAATTGAAACTAATAATTCGTGTAGACACTATGCGCCACCAAGTAATCATAAAGCGGCGTTTGAGAGAACGGATTCTGCAAAGGTATTTCAGCTGCATTGGAGCCGTTGTGTTTTCTGGTGCCGCCAGCCATTTGCGGATGAGGGGTCACTTCTCCGTGGCTGCGATCCCCAAGACTACGGTCATCAGTACGATCACCGTTCATAACCGGTGGTAGTAGAGCCTTGATGTCTTTCTTAGCGCTCGGTGGATGGCTGTGAGCGACGTTTGCTTTGATAACTTCCAGTTTATCGGTTATAATGAGATGGGCCTTGCACTTCCATTTAGATCCGTACGCCGTGCAGCTCCAGCGATGAGCGTTGGTCCTCGCCTTCAGATGCTTGTAGAACGTGAAGTTATTCAGGCGGAGATTCACTCTACCATTTGGACGTAAGTAGAACTCGACTGCGGGGAGAATGAAATACAATTAGGATCTTGGTGTAAGGGTTTTTCATTTTAATATTTAAGCATCATATTCTATGTACTATTCCATATTCGTAAATTTAAATCTTATCAACAGACAAATAAATACAACAGACAATCAAATGTTTTATTAAAAAAATATAGTAGAAACAATGGAATGATAAATTTATATCTAACTAGTATATTAAAACAAAATGTATAACACATGTTCTAAATAATATATTAAGTACAAATATAAAGGATGTACAAGTCATAGTAATCAGATATCCACAGATTATATCAGATACAGATACAGATAATAAAGTAAATAATTAAGAAGACGTTATTTTCTGAAGTCGAGTACATAAAATGTTTTTCATTACTTCGCAAGACGAAGAAAGTAAACAGCAATCACATAAGTAATTATTTCCATTCGGAAATATTTTGTGTAAAGTCAATGCTAGCAAATAATGTAAAGCAAATGCCTGATTTTTTTATTAGTGATGAGAAATGAAATGTATACATTGATAAGTTTGTAATTAAGAATAATACAACGCTATGCAAAATATATTGAAATAACTTTGTTCGAAAATAATTCGACGTCTGGAAACACACACATAACAGTAAATACATTTATACGCTAACTTGTGTTAGCGTATCCTAAATTTTTTTCTTACTCGTATAAGAGTCTGAAGTCATACACCAAATTATATTCTCATGATTTCAGTAACCTTAAATTATCAACTAAATTAAGCCCACTATAAGTATAATACATTTAAACTATTATATAAAGGCAATAATGTTAATAATTTTTAATATTTATCACATTTAAAACGAAATTATGCTTAATTAACAAGTGTTTTAACAAAAAACTTAAGACAAATTGTAATGTAGTTACATCTATAATAGTTATTATCATAATAAAATAAAAGGAGACTAAAAATAAAACTATTTTAAGAAAGGCATAATTTTATGAGCTTCGAATCTCTTAAACGAAGCCGTGTTTATATTCATAATTGAAATGTGTTAAGTAAATATTATTTAAGTTTCAGACATGACGAACGGGAGTGAGGAGTTCTGAATTCTTATTCGACGGATCGACGGACAAATATTTTTTCTAATAGATGGTAAGTCAACATCACCCACAGACACTAGCGACATCAACGGCAACACCAACACGTTGTCCGCCAAACAAAAGCATAAAAGCTAGTTGAGTGTATGACGGTACTTATAGAAACCCCAAGCTAACATCGTTAACGTGATGCAGAGATTTGAACAACGCCATCTAGTTGATAATACAATTCTCATGGGACCATCACCAATCTGGTTGCTTTCGACGCCCTGGTTTTCCGACATGAGTTTTGGGTATGTATTTTATACCGCCCCAAAACACTTTACGTTTATTTTTTGTATGTATTACTAATTTCATGGAGTGATATATCTACATTGCATAGAGCTACGCTAGATGGCGTTATTCAAACTTTACTTTCTATACATATTACGTTTCGCTCTTTTTCTCGGTGTATTAATGTACAAATTCTCTAAAATCCTGCGCGTCCTTGAACACTTGATATTTTTAATAAAAGTTGGCTGGGCAAATCTTTTATTGCGTTTTTCCTTGTCTGAAACGATAAAACATTCTGTCAATTTTAATACAAAATTATTAAAATGTCTTAAAGGAACTGGATTGGATTCTAGTACGCCCTTCTACTTTTTGACTTCGTAATATCACATTTCTACTATTTGCAGCAGCCTGCTTAACCTAATTTTGAAAAGATTTGCTAAAAAGTCCTTCGCCAGATGTATTTTTTTTAACTAATTATAAGTTAATGCTTGACTACAGCCAGACCTGATGGTAAGCGGTGATGTAGTCTTAAGTGATAAAGCACATTAAAATAGGTTTTATTAATTTCCTATGTGCTCACCTTAGGTTATCTAAATTTCTTAGGCTTGAAAAAAATAATTCTCAAGAATTCTATTTTCAAACGAACGCGGACAAGATAACGACCATATTACATCAAAGGAACACAAAAATATTTAAATTCCATAGCAAAAACAATTAATTAAGCAAAATTTAATCTGCGATCCTTTATTTAACACTGAAGAACATACTTTAAGACAGTTAATTCGTGAATAAAACAATCGCAACAAAATATTTCTTTAATATTTAGATAACGTAACTTTACCTTTTTAATTAATTTTCCTGATAGGGCAAATGATATATTATGATTTTAATATATTTTGATGAAACATGTTATGTCATTGAATGACGTAAACTAATTAAGGAATTAAATTCCAGGATAAAAACCGTACTCAAGACCAACAAATTGTACAAATTTTTAATAATCATCTCATATAAAAGCACCATTTATTTAAACTTTAACAATACATACCTCATATTCCCTCCTCTGCCTCTTTATATTCTCCAAGAAGTAAGTAGAAGGTGGGTGCGTGTGCTCAGTCTGCGCCCTCACAACGAGCATATTGCTGGCAACGTGGAGGAAAGCCCTGCACGACCTGGACCCCATCTGGGTGCAGCTCCACCTGTAGCCCTCGCGGAGCAGCTTGTGCTGGTAGTAAGTGTAGCCGTTAAGCATTAGCAGGTCTTTGCCATTTCGACCCTTGACCAGGAGTACTGAAAAATTACTTTGTATTACCATGTATCAAAATTGCCAGCAGTTGCAGATTTTCCGTTCTGTCTCCAGAAATATCCGTAAATCTATCAGCACCTTAGACCATTAACAGCTGGTATTAATAATCTAGACATTATGTCGAAGAAATTTGCTTAGGATCTCTCAAAAGAGCACAACATTAGTAATACTATATTTGTTATACATTACCTACGTTATCCAAAGGTTTTCGATCGATAGAATATTGAAAACTGTTGTAAGGCTATAGTGCCACGGACATAAACAATCCATTGTTATAAAGTTACTATTAACAGATGTTTTCCATATTCTTCCTTCCGTTGTTTCATCCGCAAGCATCGAGTATAATTTATTTCTAAACCCCTTTAACTTGTATGTTCTATATTTTAGCTTGTTTCTGTTATTTATAATTTCAATGACAATTTTTTAATAGGTCGTTGCTTTTATTACTTCCAAGCTACTTGCTTTGATTGAAATATTAGCTTTAACTACAGTTCCATCTGATGGTAAGTGGTGGAGTAGTCTTGGTCGGTACAGTACACTAACGTAGTAGAAGCTTATTGATTGTAACATTATCAAAAAAACTTTAAAACATATTCCAAAGTGCCTACAAGAAAAGAAAATTTAGACTTGTATTGCAGCATACTTTTTCTTGACACGTAGGTTTAGATAATTCTTAATATCTTATTCCTTCTATCTAACAGCATTTTAGAGTTCACTGCTGAACATATTCTGTCCATAATTGGCGACATTCTAACCGGTCTTGGGCCCTTTGCAGATGCCCACTGTATTCCTTAGGTCATCTGTTCACCTGGAAGGGGGCAACCTGTGCTCCTCATACCGACGCCGACATTCGAGGTGTTTTCGAATCCATCTGTTGTACCTACTCCGATGATATTGATATCTTTTCCTTACAATCGCTCATCTCGCCATATAATACTTATGTTTAACAAAAAAAAGAAAAGAAATACGAAAAATTTATAAATCCGTCGATGAAAATAGAACAATGTAACAACAACACAATACAAAAACAATAGTAATCTTTATATAGAAAATTCTTCTGTTAGTATGTCCCTGAACTACTAATTGGTTGAACTGATTTTCATATAATTTTTGGTACTAAAGTGGACTCAAGAGTTATTTGGATTCACATTTCAATCCCAAAGATTTTTTGTTTAATGTTGTTACATCATCTGCCAAATTCGATAGTACACAAGTAAAAAAATATAAAAAGGAAAACACAAATAATATGAGCGGACTTTTTATTTTTAAATCCTACACAAGCCACAACGTCACTTAAATGGCTTCCGGTCGGCATAAATCGCAACTCGACATTCATGGCATCGATTTTTAGACTTACCATGCATTCGATACGTTCCTTTATTTTTTAACTTAATTATATTTTACTAACGATAACTAAAAAAAAGTATTTTAAACAATAAAAAAATGATGAACCATTATTTAAAAAATCTTTTCAAATGCGTCACACATCTAGAAAAGATACAATTTTTAAAACACATTTCTCAATTGAAAAAAAAATTTTTTTTTGAAAAATATCAATATCAATAAAAAGTATAAAATGTTTTGATTTACTAGTAAACCAATTTTTTCTCCATATAAACAACTTAACTCAAAAATCTATCTCGGTGTATATCATATGGACGTAAAAAAAACACAATTATAATATATTACAACGATATATTTATTAGCATAATTATTTATGTAGCCGAAGATATAGCCCGCCCTTCGTGCAATGATACTCCGGCGGGTCATGTGTATGATAATAGTCCTTTCGCCTCACGACACCGCCTTCTTGGGTTAGGATCAGCGCCGCCTTACACTTTTTAGACGAAAACTCCGTACAATACCATCGTATGCCGGAGCAAAGCTGCATGTGCCTGTAGAAAGTGTATCCCCTACACATCACCAAAGTCTTTCCATTTGTAGTTTGGATAAACATCACTGGAAGTAATGCACGTCATTAGATTTGGTTCCTACACGCTTATGATTTTGCCCTGTTAGTTAGAATCAAATCTTGCAAGCTGAGTTAGATCTAATTCAGTACCAGGCGTGAATAAGTTGATAAGTAGAATTTAGTAGATACAGTTAATGTTTTTCCAATAAAATTAACTTCCACTATATGTATTTTCGATTCCGTTTCATACATCAGATACAGAAAGGGCCAAAGTTGATGAAATAAAAAAAAAGTTTGTACATTTGATTCATGAAACTCTAGTATTTAAGAAAACAAGATGCATCATCATTTTTATAGAAATCCGAAGATATAACAATTTAATCTAAAACTAAAAATAATTGTAAATTACACAATTGTTATAGTTGACGACATTACTACCCAAGTAATCTTAGCGATAAACACCTTTAAAATATTACCCCTCAATCGTACTTACGACTTTCCTCAACCCAATCAGTATTTAATTATAGATTATACATCGAAAAACCTATTAATCATGTGGATCTTTTGATACATCTCATCGATTTCCTCAATTATAGACTGCCGTGC
>DWJN01005869.1:0-11116 GCA_018248895.1 Carystus phorcus
ACAAACTCTTCAGCTTTATATATTAGTATAAGATTTATTTGCTTGAATTCTGTTCTTCAACTATGTCACAATCTTCCCTTTTTATTACATCTTTACTTTGACCGTAAATCCTCTAAATAATTCCATTCCTTTCCAAATACACCCACAAATAGTTACATTTATCTTTACTTATTTTACTTTTTATTCTATTGTATAAGACAAGCTTTAATTTTTATGGACCATATTGAGATAGGAGACTATTAACGCGTTGTAGGAGAATAAAAAAATGATTTAAGGACGGACTTAGTTAGTTTTATTGATCCGTTTTACGCGGAAAGCGTGGAAAACTAGGAAAAACTCCGTCAAAGAAGAAACAGTGGCTAAGAGTAGAAGTGACTCCGATGAGCGCTTGGTTCTTGATCCAGAGTCGAAGGATCACTTCGAAAAAGAAGGGTTCGGACTTTCGCTTTCTAGAGCATTTTGGAGCGAGACGGCTCTTTGCAGGAGAATAATATGCAAAGAGAAATTTCCTGAAAAAAACGCGTAACCACACTATATTCCGTCTAACAAAATAACATATTTGTTGTCAAATAACAATTAAATTACTTTGATAATAAATATGTAATATGTGCTACTATCATTATGATTTTCGTATAAGTATGAATTTCACTTACAAAAAACAAAACATCTTGGATGTGGTAAAATTGAAAGAAAATTTGCCTAGCGAAATGAGAGCGCGGATTGAATCTGGGGTTGAAATAACACGTCGTATCACTACTCCTATCAAAAAGTGTTTGAATAATGTATGTATGCCAAAGTGGAATCGTCACCCGGAAAATCTATTTAAATATATGCAGTGGCGTTGTAACAGATTATTCGACATTGAATGATAATGTAACAAGCGAAGACAAGATCGTAACGAAAATGCGTATAATAACATTATATTGTATGTAACAGTTCAGTAGAATAAGGTATGCATACTATTATAGGAATTGGCTATATTCGTACTTTGAGTATTCGCAAATTTTGTTTTATTCTTTGTGGTTGTATGTTGGTGGAAAACGTATGAAACAAAATTTAAAAATAGTAGTATGTAGTTATATTTTTTAACCTAAATACGGCAATGTTTTAACAAATTTTCGTGAAGTTGAATTAAAGTTACAGCGTAATATCTCCGTCAAGCACATGGATAGAAAAAAACGAACGTTAGTATGAAAATAAATTATGTTAAAAGCTAGCTGTTAGGAGCTATTGCAATATTTTTAACTATATTAATAAAAGGGTACGGTTTCTGAAATGCGTATGATTTTTTGAAGTTCAGATACTATTTGTAAAATTAAACGAAAAATATTAATTCTTAATAGAAACGAGAACACTTTTCTCTGTATTTATACGTTTTATCGCGTGTCGATTAACTTGAAAATAATTTTAAAAGCAGACCGTTTTATGTGATATACCCATGATAGGATTTGATACCATTTACAACGGGAAATTAAAGAGAAAACCAAAGCCACAAAGATTCTATAAAAAGTTTAAATTATTGATTGAAAATTGTGTTCCACGCACTGCAGCACGTTAATGATATCTTTGGTAATAAGGTAAATAGGCGAGTCCTTTGACACTGGTTCTTTTTTGGTCTCTCGACTACTGAATAAAAATGATGATACATCTATAACAGCTGGTTTTGATAAGAATTAAAAAAGTGTTTATAAATAGTTATAATTATAATTGATTTTCAGATTGAGCAGTATGTTTCAAATATAAATATTAACTAAATAATAATAGTAAGTGACACTAACAGTAACTTTTAGATATTCTATCAACACATAAAGTGGTTGATAACGATGAGAATAAATAATATTTTGTTGACTTGATATGTTGCATAGGCAAATATTTACTTGAATTATTTGAGTTGTAAATGAAAAGATCAAAAGGAATTCTGGATTTTAATATCTTGCACTTACGCTTTTACTCAAACTAAGCGAATAATGCATTTTTGATAAATAATTGGATTAGTCAAACTTTCAGTTCTCAACAGATTGATGTGAATATTTAAGGATGTCTAAGTGCTTGTTCATGTATAACTCTCGTCTGCGGCTGAGTTAGTGGTCGCTGTAGACTGGGGAACGTTCACATTGACCACTAGGCATTAGCGTCGATATAAACTAATTGCAGTGGATTTCAAGTAGACATGTTTATTTTTTTATATATATTTACTACATTACTATGTTTAAATGTAGATGTTTCTTATATGTTCGGAGGTAGTTTATTAAAAACGTTTTTAGTTCGAACGTCTTTAACTCACTTCTTCAACCTATTTTTTTGTTAATATTTCAGAATATTTCCAATAAAACAATTTGAAGAACCTACTTACATCCTATAAATAATAGGCACCTGCATCCATCCGCCTCAGTCGTTCACATAGTGGTCGTTTTCCGCGCTAAGAGAACACTGGAGTAAAGATGATTGTGTACGTATTTGTATTACTTACAGTGCCACTTAGTTACATCAACCATGAAAGAAAAAAGAAGAAAGAAAGTATTAAGCCTCAGCCGATACGACGAGTCGATCGGTAGCTGGCTTAAGTAAAAGACTAGACAGGCTTCGTGCAACAATAATAAGACTAGTAATTATAAACTTTTAGCAAGTTCAATCCCAATGGCGTAGTTGTTGTAATGATCGCCATGACGGACCATGATCCGAAGAGTTCTGGGTTCGATTCCGAGCGAGGCTAAAATTTGAATGAAAAGGTTAAATAACTGATTTCGGTTTAGGTGCAGGTCTTTTTCTGTGTATTCATGTCACAGGGATTCAACCAGGGACTACGAATTTGTAGCGTTATTTAATAAAACCTCCCCATCTGCAATAACCAACCCTTACATTTATAATTATAGTTCAGTTCAACATTGGTGCCTTCAATAAATTATTATAATAATAAAATCTGTTCAAGTCGTCAAATCACTGCATTTGCCTATTCCAACATTGAGTTTTATTGTAATCAAATTTAGATACTGCTAAAGCATCGAACCTCCCTTAAGTAGCTCATTTTATATTCGCTTGTCTGGCGCTAGATTATTTTTGAGAGGTAGGCAAATAAGACGACGTGCTTCCAAAATGTGTTTGGCATCGCTCGCAGATGATGCAAATATCGCGAGTTTCACCAGCTTTGAGGAAGCTCGTTGTTTTATCTGATCTGCTCGAACCATCCGTTGCTATCGTTAAGGCATTATTATTATTCTTGCAAGCAAAACTTCTTATGTGCATCTGTAATTTAATAATAATATTATTATTTCATTATGTATATTTTTATAAGTATTTAAATTTCTTTGTTATCTACACTTGTACTTACTGAATACATTCATACACAAAAATTGGGAATATTGCGTGCAATTATCAGCAATATATGTATGTAATTTTAATCCATTATCATATTTATGCATTTAAGCTTCTCAAATATTATTCTACTTAGATTGTTAAATTTTTTAAAGATTCTCTTTGCATTACGTTAATACCAACATCAAAGCCATTAGCAGCCCTGACGCGTAGTAATTAATAAATCGAGGCGCTTTTGTAAAATCAACATGTAATTGCGATTATGTCAAAATCTCTTGTTTAGTAGATTGTAATAACCAAAAACTTTTCAACAACGTAAATTCTAGGGACTGCTAAGTACCGAATGAAGAAAAAATAAAATTTTGCTTTTTTACGCCGTAAAGAGGTAATCGAGCAGACGGATAACCTGATGGTAAGTGATCACCGCCGTCCATGGATGTAACCAAGTCACCAACTCGTTGCCGACCAAGAACGTACTTTTCAACACCGCATTAATCTATGTATTCATTTACTCAAAGATTAAAACAACAAAAGTTAGTGTCGCCATAATCATTTAAAACAAAAAACATTTTTACTAATGATAGTATGTTACTGTAGGAATCTCGGATTTTGTTACAGAATCTACTAAGCTTGTATCAGGAACTACTTACTCTCCCTACAATACTCGTATATCTTACTTATTTCATATTATTCGACGTTCTCAATACACCTTCCTTTATCATAATACTCAGGTATTAATTTCATGGTGGGTGCGCGTATTGTTCGTTCTCACAATTTAGCTTGTCGGATGTGATAGAGGAAATAATAAGTAATATGATAGGTTTAACCTTCATGACTAGAGTAGTTTGCCAATACACGTTAATTTCATCTTAGAAAATATTAAATAGGTAATTAATGATTTTGGAAAGAAAAAATCTTACAACAGCTTTGCTCTGCAGTAACACTAGATTTAGATGTTATCAAATTGCTACAGGACCGAAATGATAATAATAATCCATAATTATCCCGGATAACAATATAAAGTGGACTGTAAGATGTTCTATATAAAGACTATTGTCGCTTATGGATATCAATAACAATACAAGCATTTTCGATGCGTTACCAACCAATTAAAGGCGGCATGCCTGTATTATTTCTGACTCTTCAACGCTCATTTCGATTCCAAACGAAACACGTATAAGAGTTTAAGCGTTTCACGGTAAATTTTAGAAGAGGGTTGATTGTAGCTAGTTCAACTGTTAAAATATTCGTACCACCATGCATATTCATGTACCGTCGTACACCGTCCAGATTAAATTGCCTAGCGACCTCCAACAGATGAAGGCACCATAACCGCATTCGTTTTTGAACAATGTGAACCTTGAGTAAGAGAAGTTAGGTTTGATCTTTCTATTTATATTGCCCTTGTATTAAAAAAGGGGTTGAACAAAAGGAAGTAGTAACTATGTGCTGCGGTTTACTTTCATGATAGCAAATCTTAAGCGAACTTATGTTAAACAATATTACAAGCACCTTTAACTGCGATTGTAGTATTATCATGATGTGGGTTGCATGTTAGATAAAACTGTTCGGTGTCTTATTTTAAATACAATGTAGTGAAGAAGTTCTTATTAACAGGTAACTATTGAAGTAACAGTAATCTGCAATTTCTATGTAGTGCTGCGTCACTATACAAAGAAATATCTATGGACGTAGAAAATATATATCAAGAAGATTAATTACTTGCAAAAATGCACCAAATAAGATATAAGATACCATGGGAATGTTTTAGAAAGATAACAAGTAAACTCAACCAAACTTAGTTTAGTTTTCAGCAGTCGAATAAAGGCAATCCCCTCGCCTGATTCCTTTGGATAAGATCTCGTTAGAAGAAAAAGTTACAGAATGTCTTCGCGAGAGTTTATAAAGGAAATCCTAACCCAGAAGCAAGCAGCGGTCAAACCGAAGCCAAAGATAAACTTCCGGGCTTAATTCGTCGGATTAACTTAAATGATGTTTAAGCCATAAGTAGTCTAATGAATCATAGCCTATACAGTTTATGTAACAAAATAATCAGTAGTATTAGAATAATTAAGATTAAGCAACCAAAATGATAACAGAGAAAGTATAATTGTGATTTTGATCTTATTCAATAAATATTTTGGTCGTTCCTTATCAAAAAAGACCAACTGGTGTTTAGTGGTCACGTTATGTCATAAGTTAATACAGTATATTATAATGTAATAGTATTCTCCTAAGATAGAGACCCCGTTATTTGGTTGTGTATGGTTTTCTAATCGTATCTATTTCCGTTTCGTTTTAATAAATAACGGTTAAGTCGAATCAGAAAATGTCTAAAGGATGCTATTTCCACATTAAATAAAATACAATACATTTTGACTGAATTTCTGACTGAATATTTTCTGATATATCGTAATTAAATATCGTTATTTTAGCAATCAGTTGATAATAAATTTAACATTTCGAGTGGCAATAAAGTGTCGTGTTGATTCAAATTTCTGTAGCAGAATATTGTAGTACCTACATATATGTATTTATTCTCGTTCTCACTTCAAAACTACAAGCCGTAAAAAGTTTAGGAAATTAAGCGCGCTCGCCATTTTATCGTCGTAGGATGACCGCATTTAAATTCGTATACTGAATGCGGTTACAAGCGGAACAAAAATTCTATTTCAGAGTTGAAATTTTATAGGACATTCTAGAAGGAATTGTCTGTATAAAACTGATATCAGACGATCATACGTGATGAAGACATGATACATAGTTATGAAACCGGAAGCACAATATTTTATTTCAATGGACCAATATACTGGTATGTATTTTATATTTTATATAATTATATTCTTGAAGTCCATGAAATAAAAACGCAACCATATTATTATTTTTTATCGTAATTAGTTTATCGTTGTATTACCATAATGTTCAGGTTAAGTTTATAAATCCAGACTTATATGGACAATATTAATATTAATTAAAATTAAATATACATAGATGGCTACGACGGTGCTTTAAAGTTCCCAAAATGCTGGCAGCATTTCCTCGCTGTATACCATCGCTACTCAGCGAAGCAACTGCCGACTCACGGTTTGAATCTCTTATCATTTAACTTTCTACTTTCTTCTTCCTTTTATTCATTTTATTGAAATATTATAAATATTGCCAATTTATGTCATCGTAACTGTTATGTACAATCTTCTTCGCGTATTATAAAGTATAGTCCACTAAACAGTCGCGTCTCTGTCTGTTTGTCTGAATGAGCTAATCTCAAAAATTAACATACGGATTTTCATACAGGTTTTACTAATGGACGGAGTGATTCAAGAGGAAGGTTGTGTATGTTTTTTAATTATGTTTTGTTTAAGTTGAATGAAATATAATTATTATTGTTTAATATGTTGGAAAAATTCAAGCCGATTGAGAGCTTTCAACGAAGCGCTGCCTCAACACTTTTATATAGCAAAATAATGTATGGTGAAAATATTTCTCTTTTATAGCTCTCCAATATAGTCCAAGATGGAATATGTCTCTATCTTTCAAGGATAGCTTATTATATTTACTTTAATGTTTAATAAAATTGTCACATATAAAATTTTATTCAGAATGCCGTTTAGACATATACGATATTAATCCTTATCAAACTCATCAAAAAACAGAACAAAAAGACAAAAAATATCTGTCCCTCTCTTATCATTTTGCGTAGTTTAGATACTATTTCTTTTTTCTACTTGTTATAGTATTTCTGCTTTTTATAGCAATCATAATTTATATCTGCTGGCAAATTTCATTCGTATAACATACATAGACTACAAGTAATTTGGTAGTAACAAAAGGAAAGATAGGCAGACAGATAGAGGTACCTACAGATTAGGAATATAGAAAGAAATATTCTTTGACACGGACAGTAGGACTTAAGTTTTTATGATTCAGCTTTAAAATCCTAAAATTCGTTATCATTATTATTTTCTAAAATAATGTTCTGTTTGGTGAAGTTACATATTATTAAATTTTATATGACTGTTGTTTTAAGAAAATAGTTATCTTCACAAGTGTAATGATATCGAAATAGTATTGTAGACAACTATAGAACCGAGAAACTTTCAGATAAGAAACCAGGTTTTATCTGAAGTGAAGTGTCTTTCGCGACTGATAAAATCTATTACAGTGCTTTGTCTACAACTTTTATGGAGAGTTTTTATAACCTGAACTTGTAAATGAATTTAATGAGTATTACCATAGATAACCTTTTGAAGAAAAGCATAGACTTCACAATAACTGGTTGAAAAACCCAATTCAAACGCTTTTGTTACCCAAACTGTTCGCATAAATTGCTCCAACTAGTAATTAGTACGGCAATACACGAACATTATAGTCATGAGCTGTGTACACTAATCTAATATTGTTACGGAGTCTTTCACAAAGCTTTGTTTCTATTACTAAGAGCATTGAGCCTGTGGTTTGCGTTAACGAATCACGTTGGTTATTCCGACCGCCCCGGAACTCAACGATAATCCTTGCAAATACGCCACAGATAACTAAACCCACAAGCTTCCCTGTTCAATAAGCCGGAACTTTTTCTACGAAAACATCGTTAAATCTAGACTGTAATACGATTCGATGTTATTCGACTGAAGGTAATGGAACGGATGCAAAAAGAATTCAAATACTGTAACATTAATACCTAAGTATCTAATCTACTCCAAGGTAGCTTTGGTATGGTTATATTGTTGTAAATGTTTGGTAAAAAGACACCCAGTTATAATAATTAGTGGTAAAATGAGCGAACGTGATGATATGTGATCATTATTACCTATAGAAATTAATAATGATATTAAGTTTATACCATACATAATATCGACTATACTCCTTAATAAAATACTAACTGATAGAATATACAACTTTCAATAAAAAGTACATGAAGTTAGGCAAACATCGTGCTCTATGTTCTCCAAATAAAAAAGAAATACTCGCAGCATTATCAACTATTATGGTATAACAGCACTGACTAAAGTAGGTATAGATATATACCAAAACAATTGAATTATGTAGTGTATAGATAAACTCTTACGTACGAAATTTTTTTATTAAATTTTATTCTTATCGGTTATCCATCACAGGTGTAGAAATAATAATACGGGTTAGAACGGTAGGGCGCAGACAAAATAAATTAAAATAAGATTTAATTAATTTTAAAATGTAAAACTATGCTTTTATCCATAGGTACGTATTGCATTTTTAACTAAAAAAATAATAAACAACCCAGTTCTACGTATTTACCCGTTAGAGATTTAGAATAAAGTTAGTATAACAATATTGTTATCAAGTCATTAATATTATTACTGGTATGATTATCTTTCCTTCTTGCATGAGTTAGTCGCCGAACGAATCGTCATTTTCCGGCTGAGAGATCGAGTCAATACTTTTTTCTTTCCTCTTTCTTCTTACTTGGACGGTGAAGCATCAGTGATGTCGTATTACTGAGTCCATAGAGGACGACGACCTTTTATCGTCACGTAGCTCGTAAACTCATTTGCCGGCTAGTTGCATAATTTGTTTTATTTTAATTGTATACTTAACTGTAAAAACGTGACATGCTTTTCTATAAATTTTGACAAAAACATTTACCCAAAATAACTTTCATTATTAACACAAAGTTTACAGCTATAACAGCGCCACACGCTTTTATAGTTGCTTGTTAAATAATGTAATCAGGACTGAGTTATCAGGTGAAATAAGCAGAGCTATTCAAGATAAATTTAACGAGCCCTTACTCGATGGGTTTAATTCTAAGCATTGCAGACTTCTGTCGGATATCTTCTAGATGCATCATCAACTCCTAATCATCTGTATTATCCAATCGTATGCAAACATCAAACGGTTAAAAACTATATTCTCGTCTGTTGCTTAAACGATTTTCATTCGTTTTTTAATATTTGCGAGCTTTAATGTTATTATTTCGTTTTTTATTACACTAGATTTGTACTGAGCCGTTTTGTAATATAAAAAGGTACATGAACTTAATATTAGATAATATATAAGAATAAAATTCATATTTTTTCTTAAGGATTTAATAATAATTATGATCTTATTTCGACCGCCGGGCAAGTACTCTTTAGATGAAGTGGACAGGGTTATTAAAAGACGAATGTAATAACTTTAAAGTCGATAAACTTAGTAGACATTCCACGAATGTTATAATATTAAATTCCCTTTTATAGTGACTCGCAGGATCGTTTTACTCTTTACATTTCAAATTTTATACTTGGACTTTTAATTCAATCCATTATTGCCTCTTATAATTCAGCTATATAACCTTCAAACACGTTAGAAGATGAAGATCAATTTACTATCAAAAATCTAAGGCCATTTAGATTAGTCTCATATTTAAAGTTTTATACAAATTCTCAATATTATACTAATTTATACTGAGTATATGCATTAAATGTATTAGTATGCCGAGAAGCAAATTCCTTTAAGCAAGCAACCTTGTGTTTCGACAAGAAGGGTGTTTGGGCCAGTGTTGCTTACAAATAGGTCGTTCCATCTTACTTCTCAGGAATAGCAATATTGGAATATTTCAGCATCAAATTAGCGTTAGTACGTTAATAGCTTTCATATCAACGATTCGTATATTCCTTTGAAAATAACCGGAGAACATAAATTTCTCGTGATTGTAGATTTTGTTTGGTCTTATAATCGAAATACAATTGCTTAAGGTAAATAATAAAAGGTTTCTATAACTTTCTGTGGTAAAGCGATTCAAAAGCATGTTACCCACGAGAACACCGAGACATAAAAATATCTTTTAATGTTCAAGGACCAAGTTTTAAGTCCGTGCTTGTAAATAGGCCGACATAATGTTACGGATTTCTTTCCAACAATAACCAGACGTAAATAAGAGCTTGTAAAGAAAAGTTGGACTAAGTTGGTATTCAATACAAAAACTTTTCTTCTGTACTGTCGGTTACGATTCTGTATTTCACATGAAACTTCCACACGAATTTATTTTCATAAAATACCATAAAGATTCTTGTTAACATTCTTGTTGACATTTCTATCTTTAATTCAATCTATACTAATAATATAAAGTTGAAGAGTTTATTTGTTTGGTTATTTGAACGCACTAATCTCGGGAACTACTGCTTCGAATTGAAAAACTCTTTCTGCATTGGGTAGTCCATTTACAGGGGAAGGCTATAGGCTTTATAAAATAACGCTACTACCAATAGGAGCTGAGCATTGATGAGAAATGTTACAAAAACGGAACAAATGTTCCAAGGTTCGAAGTTTGCCGGCGCTACTACTCATCTATGAACATACAAGTTATAAATAATGAGCACAATATTTGTATGATAAATTTTAATGTTTGATTTAATATTGCCTTCGAATAAGATGTGTTTAACAAACACTACTTGAATCAATACTCTTAACTTATTACTTACTACTATTACTACTACTTACTTATTACTACTACGTACTTACTACTACTTACTTATTAGTACTTATTGCTCTTGGGGCTCCAAAGAAAACATAGCAACGCAAGAATTATGTTACAAGAGCTGACATAGAATAGCTGAAGCAGGCAACAAAGCGAGCATAATCCTAGTAAAATACATAATTATCTGGAAGAAATACTGAGACTAATATTTCGTAACAATGTGAGCCGTATTTTTTATGGCGTTGTTGAATAAATGATTTTTCTTAACAAATAAACTATTGTTAGCAGTCTGTCAAAAATGGTGGTGTGACAGGCCGTGCCTATATAAATAGCTGAGCGGCAGCCGATCACAGACACTTCGGATACTTC
>DWJN01005870.1:0-11115 GCA_018248895.1 Carystus phorcus
GCCGCCACTCACCTCTCCCATGCGTCCGACCTCCTCTTCCTCGCCTCCACCCTCCCCTCTCTCGCCCATCTCTCCCTCGCGTCCACCCTCCCCTCTCGCTTCTACCCATCTCTCCCTCGCCGCCACTCACCTCTTCCATGCGTCCGACCTCTTCTCCCTCGCGTCCACCCAACTCTCCCTCACCTCCATCAAACTCTCTCTATGCATACATCCGCTATTCCTTCTACACCCTCCTCGGCCACTATTAGCCCCCGCACCTCACGCGCCGCTTTTCTCAAGTTAAAAAACTGTTTATAGTCAGGTGGTTCGTCGTTGTCTGACTCCTCGTCCAGCTGTCGTGGGGTGTCTTCGCAGTCGCTCCCTGAATCCTCAAGGAGGGCCAAAATCTCGGCCTCCTTGAGCTTCAGGGAGCGGCGACTTTTCTTTTTGCCCGTGGTCTTCCCCCCCTGTGGCCTAGCTGGACGTTTTCGTGAAGCCGGGGTGGCCACCTCCGGGGTATTTGGTGGGTCCCAAAGCTAAAAAAACATTGAAGCTCATTAGGATTCAGTAGTTTTACAGAGATATGAACAGCTTGTTGCATTTGTTGACCTACCTTTACGCGGCCACTGCTGGACATTGCGTACAAAACAGGGTCCCCAGTGACCCGCGTGCTCCCACCAGGCGTGATCTGGCATGGAAGGCATGGTACCAAGGGTGTTCCCATGCCTTCTACATCATTCTTTTGGCGACACCCTCCCCCTCGGTTGGTACCTGGCGATCCCGACGACATTATTCTGTAATTAGAAACAAAACATGTGTATTAGGTATTGTAAAATATTTGCCCATACTAAAGGATGTGGACTACAACACCCTTTCGTATGGGCAAATATTTTGCATTTCATGAAAATGAACAACTTGCACTAAGGAAAATAGGCCGAAACATAAAGGCCGAAACATGTTCAATAGTGAAAGTCTTTGGTTTACATGATTATAACAGGATGTGTAGTTTGGGAGTTCCGGTACCTCACATTCTGGCTCCATCATCAGTAGTGTTGCCGCAATAGATTGAACTATCAATAGTCCTATCGATACTATTGTGACCTTGGAAAATAGTTACAATATCGATAGCCCTATCGATAGTATCGATATTATCGATAGTGCAAAATAACCAATACTATTGAATAGCAATACTATCGATAGTATTGAACTATCGATAGTGCGCCAAAATGCAATAGTATTGCGTCTGAAGTTTTGTTAACCTCACTGGTGATTTTGCAAACAATACTATTGCATTTTGGCGGACTATCGATAGTTCAATAGTATTGATACTATCAATAGTATTGATTAAAACATATCAATACTATCGATACTATTGGCAATTTTGCACTATCGATACTATCGATAACATCGATACTATCGATAGGCCTATCAATATTATGACTATTTTCCAAGGTCAACTATCGATAGTTGATCTCGAAACTACATCAGACTGCTTTCAAGTCATCATATTATACATATTGTTACATTGTCACTGATGTTATATACGTATGCAACATTTCAGATCAATCAAAGAAAGGGAATTGGGATCTTTGAAATAAACTATCAAAAGAAAATATAAAACAAAAAACAACAAAAACAAAAAAAAACAAATACAAAAAAAAAAACAAAACAGAACAGCCTGTATGTATCATCTAGAGTCCGCACCAAGAAAGGCATGTACTGCGGAAAAAATAAGAACTAATTTATTTGTATCGCCTGACAGCATGAATTCATACCCGACAGCGCCACACCTACAGAAATGCTTTTGTGGCCCGGACTCTAGCCGCCATTTTGGAATGCACGCACGCACACAAGAACATACGCTTGTGTGCGTGTAATTTGGTCTATCTTCCCAGTTTATTGAACAAAACAACAAAACTATTGCTCTTTATCAAAAACAAATGCGAAATATAGATTCTAGACAAAATTTCTTATTAGAAAGAGGTGTTTTTTCCTCATTCTAATAAGAATTATACGAATTATACATGTTTGAAGTCAGAGTCTGATAGGAAAACTCACTTATAGGATTTTGTTTATTTATTTTTTATCACTTGAAACACGAAAATCACTATTGTTATTAGTTATAGCGGTCCTAAAACACTTCATAGTAATGACAATAAACTTTACTTACCCTTTTTATTCCGTAAATTCAGAAAATAACACCAAATTCGAAGTCCAGAGTTTTCGTAGAAAAATTTGAATTTCTTTTGACGTTTTTTATTTTTTTTTGTATCCGGAGGCCACAGAATCAGGTAGAATCAGCCACTTACATCAATAGAGAACGAATTGCAAGTGTTACCTTATGCAAAAACACTTTAAAAACAAAACTGTAGGACAAAAATCGATGGTACATATTTTGTCTTTAATTAAAGACCGCCGGCGCTTAGCGACGTTTGGTTTGGTCTTTAATTAAAGACCGCGGGAACTCACAGGTTAATCGTTTACTCAACGCACGCATGGGAAGCTCAAAATTTTCCCGTTTCTGCAATATTTTTTATTGCTGCTCCTCTCCTATTCATCTTAGCGTGATGTTCTACAGTCTATAGCCTTCCTCTATAAATGGACTATTTTACATGGAAAGAATTTTTCAAATCGGTCCAGTAGTTTCTGAGATTAGCCCGTTCAAACAATCAAACAAACAAACAAACTCTTCAGCTTTATATATTAGTATAGATATATATCAATTATGGATATAAATTTATAGCTATGGATATAATATATATAGCAATTTTGTTTAAAGTTCTCTGAAAAAGGTTTCCGTATGTATATCAGTATGTATATCTGACACGACTTCATTACACAGAATAAAAACGAATGTGTAAATATGCTGATTTTTCTTAAAAATTGTTTTTTAATATGCGTATTTAATATGCATCGGGTACAGCTAGAAGGCTGTAAAAAAATATACTTAAAAGAATACTATATGTCAAATATATTTATTCTTCTCTCTGGCCGATAAATCATTTTTGATGATTTTTGTGTTACTATGACTTAGAATAATTAGGTCAAGAAATCAGATAAAAAAGACAATAACAAAGTGTGCAGTTCCTATTTATAAACACAGCGCGTTTGTATACGGAAACGTAGCAAGAACGGCTTACGAGTAATTTATACAATTCTGACAAAGTACATTAAGGTACGTTTATTCGAATTCATTCACTTGTTTACTTTATTCAAATTCAGAATAGTATACCTCTGGTCCATAATCATGGTGGAATATGTAATCTGTTGTTATCCAAACAACGGATGTACCTATGCATAATATGGGTTTATGTTATTCATGAATTCTTTTCCATACATCGTTAACTAAGGAAAAAAACTTTCGATGTTTCCACCAGTATTCATATGACCGCCACAACGTAAGTCATAAATTTAGAAGGATTTATTCGGATGTAACATGTATTTACGAAAAAACAGAGTATGGAGTTCTATTTTTTCAGTTCGCTGAACAACAATGTGGGGGCGGGCAAGGGTAAAGTTTGACGGCTACTCAATAATACGAAGCAATTCGATGCTTCAATACAGAAATATTATACCAGTATCAATTTGAAAGAGCTCAGTTTTCGCAATAATTTTCCTCGAATGCAAAAACTTTGGGTCTCGTAAACCATTGCTGGTGAGTTGTATCGCTGCGTACGTAAACAAAGAAACACAAAAAATATCCCTGATTTAACTAGGACGGAAATATTTATTAAGCCTTTATTTAACGTGTGTATTGTAAGAGAATAACGTTTGTAAATATAACTTTGATGTTTAGTTACTAGCAACTAATTAATTGTTTCTTGCGGCCTCCAATTGTACAGACGAACGGATCAAAAGTGAATAATTTATAGCCTTTTTAGTGTGTGAAGTAGTTGTGGTTTTTGTTGAATTAGTGAAAATAAGCACTTGACATCCCCTTGGCGAAGTGATTTATACTGACCCAACGTCTGTTAGATACGCACTGGAATGTATTAACGGTTTTGCTCCAAACAAACTACACAACTTATAATATGTTTAAAGTTGTTTTATGTTAGTTTCTATGAATCTAAAATATAGTGGAAATTAAAATGATTAATCCGTTTTTTCCTTACAAGTTTAATTAAAAAATATTCTAAACCTATTTTTAAGATAATGTAACATGTGGCGTTACATTTCCAAATTATTTTGTAATTAAGTAGGTAATCCGTAAATAAAATATAACAATAAAATTATTGTAAGCCGAAAAATTATTGTTAAAAGTCTTATAAATAACAAAAGAAATTAAATGAATTCTTAATTCAACTGACCAATAAATAAACATCCCATTCCTTTGTATTTTAATCATACGATGTGACCGGCGACTAACGTTACGCCCTAGTTTTTTATACAATAGGAATTCAGACAATAACATTAATTTGTACGTTATTTTCGTACATAAGAAACTTTTATTTGCTATTCCCAACCCACAGCAGACAATATGGTAATAACTATTGAAATGTCCGGAGTGGTGTGTGACTTCGTACTATCAGATTTGGCAGAGGTCGAAGTAAACGGTGATCGACCCGTTTTGAAATTCTGACACGAACTCTTATCGCAGCTTCTCTTGTACGACAGTTCCATTCTATTGAACGAAAAATACCTGTATTACATGTTTTGATTCTTAATTCAGTGTTCAATAGTGTAGTACTAAGTGTAAAATGTTTTCTATCTAACACTTATACACAAACATCTGTGCCTACTTGTATAATCACATGAGTAATGTTTCTCGGCACCACTACTATATATATTGAATTTTGTAATACAGTTAGTCAGTCGTAATTCAGTCGCTCTACAGTCTCGCTCAATCCATAGTACTGTAACGGTCTCACACCTTCGTTGTACATTAATAACGTGTATCTAATTATACGCCTACAAGTCGGTGACGAGTTTTCATTCAACATTATCCGCCATCAAAGACCTTTCACACCAAAAAGGCACAGTCAATTTATTGTGATGTGTGCAGGAGACGGGTAAGGGGTACATAGTGAGTCTGAACCCGATCCGCGGCACGCTGGTGGAGGAGCGCGCGTTGCGGCTCGACGCGCGGCTGCTGCAGTGCAGCGTGGCGCCCGCGCCGCTGCCCGACAAGCTGCACGCGCTCATCCTGCTCGACGAGGACGAAAACGTTCAGGTAACCACCGAACAACCGACCGAACGATCGACCGAACGACCGATCAACTGACCGAACGATCGACCGAACCACCGACCGACCGATCAACTGACCCACAGATCTATGGCCTATTTTTTATATCAAATTATTTTTTTTAACATACATCCAACATATTTATTATATCCTTAAATTTTTTATAGGATATAAAACTTTAATGTATAAATAACAATCTTGTGTCACGGTGCTTGTGATTACATCGCTAGATTTGGTTTAGGGTGTCCCTATTAATAATTTTGAATTTTTCAATTGTTCACATAATCTTTAATATGTTTCATTTTCACTCATCTACACTTTCCACCCATTTTTAAATCCCGATTTTTATATTTAAGTATGAACAATATCCAAACAACTGAACGGTCGCACTGTAAATATAACAAAATTATTTATGCTGTTGAATACATATATACTTAATTCTTCTATGTGTCACTGAACTCCTCGATTAGAGGAGCGACTAGACTATAGTATATGTTGGTGGATAATGTCCGTGGAAGCCGATAGTATATCGATATTATATACGCAGGTGTTCCCCGCGGCGGCCGCGCCGTTGATAGAGAACATGTACATGTATGTGGCGGAGCGGGACACGGCGCGCATACAGGGGTACGGCCTCAAGTACAACGGACGGGTGAGTGGCTGCCACTTTGTTTACTTGTTTTGTACTAATCAATAGACGAACCGCGACGTGTTGTAGTCACCTTTGCACAATGATGTCAACAATCAAAGAATTCAGACGAATTCGCTCATAGATATGCGCTCTCGATCAAAAAAAGAGAAGAAATTCGAATTCAAATTTATTTGCACTGAATAATAGGTAAACATAAGTTGTTATATTCATTAAAAAGTCTCGTAATGAGTTAGTAACTTAGCATGTAAATTTAACAATACATTTATTTTGTTGGAAAAAAATATATAAATATTAAAAAATGTTATGTAATAATGATGATCGTTATGTGATGGCCTACTAATCAACAGATCTTTGTTTATACTTGTCATTATTTATCTGCTGGGGGTTAATATAATACATTGTATATCAAAATATAAGTAACTTTTTTGTAAGTAGCAGTGTTTAGATGCGAATGTTTGATTTTCCAATTTTGTATAGTAATCAATTGGACCCTGTTAAGCAGAAAAGATTCAGTCAACATATTGTATGAAATCGAATTACATACATAATCTACTAATCAATAAGGTCGATTTACTCAAAATTACAAAAATTCTGATGGATCTTTTCTGCTTAATTATATTCCGGAATAACAAATAGGCTATTTTTTATTCTGGAAAATTTGGACAACCCCTCGGTATATTTGCGGAAGGTTAGGTCGTTCATGGCGAGGGCGTCAGACTCGGTATACATAATTAATAATTATAATTACGTATGATTTCCATTCTATTGTGCTCTGCAACCGTAACAATATTTATCGTGTTTGAAAAATGAATGGTTAGTCAAAAGTCAGCCAGCGAGATAACATTTAATTTTGAAATATGTAGCTTGACTGTTACTGATGGTTCAGATTCAAGAAGTTGCAGATATTTGAAAAGAGAAGGTGGTAATGTTTGTTGTGGTGCAGGAGGTGGTGGCGGAGCGCACGTGGTCGGTGTCGCTGGGCGGGCGGCTGGCGGCGCTGGCGGGCCGCGCGCGCCTCGAGCGGTCGCGCTCGCCGGGCCGCGCGCTGCCCGACCGCAGCGTGCTCTACAAGTACTCCAACCCCAACCTGCTGCTGGCGCTCGTCGACCACCACCATCCCCTGCACAAGGGTCGGTATACCGCTGTCTCTCTCTCTCTCTCTGTCTCTATCTCTCTCTGGTCCTCTAATGTGTGTCGTGTTGCGAATAAACGATCTGTCTCGTTCGCGATAGTGACAGGGATAGTTATTGTTTTGTGTTATACTACTATATCGTGACGGTTATTTCGAATGTAGGTATTTTTTCAATATACTTATGACATATGTACTGAAAAATAAAAGAAAATATAGAGTTATGCGTGAACTGAAAAATGACAAAAAATGATTATTTTTTTAATAAAAGAGTATGTGACAGAGGAAAATCTTGAAAAATGTAGTATAGTTGAATGAAAAATTTAATAATTGTACTCATGGATATGCATTAATAGCGTTCTTTGCAAATTTTTCTTTACTAAAGATACGAAATGTGTTACATCTAGAACAATCAGAATTTCATTTCAATTTTAGCTCAATGAGAACTCAGTCAGTAGATTATTTCACTTCACTTTTCACGTGGTGTCATTCACGTAGTCGATGGGATGCACATACACATTCGGTTGCCAGGTATACGTACATGTGTGTACGGTGCAACCGTGCATCGGGTCAGCATTTACACGTGACACGTGCAACACAATTGAATTGTATCGTAATTAATATGTTTTTAAGTTAGTTCGCGTTCATCATCCGCCAGGAACGGTCGCGCGTGCTCACTTTTGTCACGTTATGGCTTACCATCAAATCATCAAGTTTACTTATATAAATACAGTCTACTTAGAATCATACAAACCGGTGTATAACTTCTTGTACTAATATACGGAGGTAGCAAGAGCTCGTACAATGTGTCTGTGATCAGACGAGGTGACGGCGGTGGTGCTGGACGCGGCGTCGGGCAGCGTGGTGACGGCGGCCACGCACCGCCGCGCGCGCGCCACCTCGCTCGCCGTGCACGCCGACAACTTCTTCGCCTACGTCTACCGCAGCGAGAAACACCGCCGACTCGAGATCGGTAACAACGACACCTCGTAATATACGACACACGCTCTAGATAGTACCCGTATTGGGGTAGCCTGGAATATAGATCCCAATTCCCTATCGTAATTGGCGACAGAAGCCAACTGTCGAACCCTTTTTGTTGTAAACTCATTGATTACTACGAGTATCATTGTCCATCTGCGAAACCTTCCTTCTTGGCCGGCAACGCGTTGGTGACATCCCTGGTGTTACTAATGTCCATGGGCGATGGTGATCACTTACCATCAGGTGACCCGTCTGCTCGTTTACCTGGGCACGTCATAAAATGAAAAAGATGTTGATATCGGTGACGATAATCTTAATCTATATAAAGTACGTGTCACGGTGTTAGTCCGCTATGGATTCCTAAACTACTTAACCGATTTTAATCAAATTTTCTCACCGCGTCCAGTTTGATCCAACTTGAAAGATAGGATAGGTTACATCTCAATTTATTGTCGCAAAATTATTTTATTGCAAATTATTTGTTTAATATAAGATTCTGACAGATAGCGGTGTAAGATAATTAATTGACAAAATTGAGTTATTGCAAATTATTTTAGTTCCATAAGGTTTTAACAGATGGCGGAGTAAGTCTGCTAAATTGAGTACACAGTTACAGCAACGCGTGGCCGGGTCTGCTAGTAAAAAATAAAAAAGTAATATAAAATTTGGGTGTTGCATTTAAAATTCTGGGCGCTGCATGAATCGTGGTCAGTGGCATATTGTCTAAAACAACTTGTTAATTAAATAATCACTTCAACCAGTTCAGGTTTCAAACTACGACTTTGTGCAACAAACGCACTGTAATATAGGCAAATCAAATTATTTCCATCACCTATCTGAACCATAAACATATTCGGGAACTAACTCTTCAACTGCAAAGTTGATCTCAAGCGACTTCGACGATTTACATGTAAATTGGGTTTCCGAACGGATCCGACCGAACGTTCATAGTTAACCAACGTCAATGTTTGCACTCCAAAATAACTACCCTATACTCTATATCAAGGAAATAAGGTTTATTTTTGGAGCGTAACTAGTTCTCGACATCAAGATTATTTTGGCACCAGAATTAGACATGCCAACTAATCTTTGCGTAGTAATTGGACGATTTGACTCTTGTGTTAATGGTTTAAAGTCTAATTTGTAAAGAACGAAGGTTTGAAGTATGAAGCGTAAGTCTGGTAAAGCGATAAGTTTTAACTTTTGAAGCGACGATAAGGACTTTCGACCAATGTGTGACGAAGCGTTTATGTAGACTGTTTGTTTTAAACTGTCGAAGGGTTTTACCAATTTCTCTATTGACATTGATGTATCATGTTCATTAATTTAGTGTGAGAAAAAAAGATATAACGAACTAAAACAATAGTGATATCTTATTTTCTGACAGAAAACTGTTATAAGATAGTAAAGAGTACTTTGTGGTAGTTAAAACAGCACATATGAAGTTTTTTATAACGCTGAGTTTTGAATAGCATTTTGAATATGATCTATAGACGAAAATAAATGGCAAGGACGCCTGTAATTAATAATGAGGCATCCAACACCGCAAAGGCTAGAAACTGTATATACATATTAGTTTAAAAGATTAAAAGTTTATTTTAAAAGGGCTGAGGAGATTCTTTCACCGTTTCTTCTCCTCGATGAAAAAGCATCTTTCCAAAACCGTGGTATAATCAAACTATGACGTGCATATGTGTATTAAGATAATACCTACACTACATGAACAAATGTTTTTTTTTTTATTTTGATTACTTTAGATGAATAGAAACAAATTTAAATTCTTTGGGTTGTAAGAGTCAACATCTTGCTTATATCCAAACCAATCTCGACTTTATGTCCTCTACTCTTGGTGCACCTGCTACATATAGGGCGTTTATGACTCTTTGAATCAACAGAACTTATCTAGGTAAGTCCCTATTATGTCAAATCTCATTACTAATGTAGGTACGTTATTTTCAGTAACAAGAATTTCGCTTTTACTTATCGTTCCTCTTTCGTACATGGTGCAAGCAAATAAGAATGGAAATATAAGCTTTTTAATTGGATCCTTCATACTTGGAATTACCACTTTTGTAGTTTTTGGAGCGTAGATATTCTTTGTGAACGGCGCTAGTTAGAATTGAAGCGTCTAGTAGATTTTTTGGAGCTACTGGATTTGAGTGGACCTCGAATTCTCCGTAATTTATATCTGCTGGATAAAGACTGTATTGCTGTAGTGAGAAGTGCTTCAATCTGCAACTAAGCTTCTGGAAATTTCTGAATATGAATGACATTTTTCGTACAAATAAAGTGAAACAAATTTATCCTTCCAAAGTAGATAGGGATGACATTGTTACCCAGTGAGTGCCTGAATGAGGGGTTATTGGAGAAGTCATTGTCATGATTGGAAGTCCTGATCGATCCCTGGTTCCCTGAGTTCCCTGGTTCAGTTCCCCTAATTCCAGAGGGTTTTCCAAGATCCCTGGTTCAATTTCTTGTCTATACACTAATAACTACTCATTATATCTTCGATTTTGTACACTAATGTAGACGACATTGTAGACCAGTAATAGTATCTGTCGAGGGACCATTGAATCCCTGGTCTGAAAATTGATCCTTTTGAAAAATGTGGATCAGGTACACATTTGTATGATGCAGTTCCAGTCGGTATTTTTTTTATATCTTCGACAAAAATTACTTTTTTAAACATTTAAAATGCAAACGGGAACAAAAGATTTTTGTTCTTGTTTTGTTTAATTTGATGTATTTGTTTCGGGTATGGGTGAAAATTTAAAATATACTGTAAAAACAAATACTCAAAGATTTACCCTTTATTTCACACTCATTATATTCGTCTACACTAACTAATACTGATATTTAAATAAAGTAACAGAAATACAGCAGCAAGACCCCGGACAAATGTTCATATAGACTCCTACAAGAGAATTGACTCTGCTCAAGTGATTCCTACCCACCTGAGCTCATTCCGAAAACTCACTCGCCGACCACAACAGCGCCATCTTGCCAACGAGTGATTTAATCCAATAGATACACTCTTAATGTAAATTCAAACGATTAAACTAAATCAAATACATTAAAATTTATATTGATTTTGAAAAATCATTAGAATACCTACCCCCGGTTTCTGAAAGGCTTGTCAAAATTTCGTTCATATAACTCTCATATTAACGTGAAAGTTCTATGAAGTAA
>DWJN01005871.1:0-11115 GCA_018248895.1 Carystus phorcus
CATGTTGAACACGCCGGTTCACGTCCGATCACCGAAGTTAAGCAACGTCGGGCGCGGTCAGTCCTTGGCTGGGTGACCTGGGAACACCGAATGACGTAAGTTTTACGGTTTAGTTTTGTAATGGAAAAATATTTTTTGTTTTCTTAAATTTTTTTTTATATACCTACACAACAATTTTATCATTATATTATTTCTACTTAAATTAAACTTAATAATAAGTTAAGATTCGCTGAGTTGACCTGAAAAACTTATATCGTCTATTATTTTTCTTCGTACCTTTGTTAATAAGAAATCAGAACTTTTCAACAAACCCTGAAAGTTTGCAGAAAGCGGTTAGAATATAAAATGAAAGCTTAGCGATATTTGCAGTAATTTATTGAGTACAGTAATACAATTGACCTCCAGCCATGAGGCACGATACGCTTGAAGGGATAGAAATAGATCTATAGTAATTGTTCGTAGGCGTACGTCCGAGGCATCCGACTTGCCCAATGACCTCAAGCTTAATTAGTATAATTCACAATCCTGCCAATTATTTTCAAAGAATATATATAATTGTGTTAATACATAAGTATTAGCACATAAGTATTAGCACAATTATATATTCTTTGCATTTCTTTCAAAGCATTACAAAAATCAGATACAAAGTGCCTCAGAAAAGAACATAGTTATTGATATACATTTATAGTCATAATTGAAAAATTAAAAATAAAAATAGTTGGCGCACTGAAATGATTTAAATCTGATAATGTCGATCTCTTAATTTTTTTACACGGAATCCGATAAAAGTACTTCGAAAAATTCTTTGGATTAGACTCTTGCTTGAATGCAGTACAGACAGTCTTGTTTTTAATTCATATATTAACTTGTATTTCAAAATAATAACGTAGTTACAAAGAATGATTATGCCATTCTTAACAATGATTGAAACTAACATAAAATGCTGTTAATTGTATTGTAACTTGTAAATTTTAAACGAATATTATTGAAAATAAAGTATTTCAGAACTTCTATTCTATCGTCTCCAATAATTCAAGTATAAATTAAAAAGGGGTCTTTGCGTTAAATTATTAAACTTACTGGATTCTAACAGTATTATTGGTATCTAAAACCGTTATTGCTCCAATTACCGTAGCCCAACTAAACTGATAGTTTAAATTTAAAATTATTTGATCGACGTTCTTTTGTGTTACTAAGTCTTAATATTTTTTTACAGTAATAGCTAAATTTATAGCGAAAAAATATTATTACAGACCTTTATAATCGTGAATGTCAAAATAAGTTGTCACAAGAGAGGCGTTTTACGCAGAAACCTTTTTAATTTCTCTAAAAGGGTCCCCGGAAAATTATTTATTATTTAATGGAAAAGTTCAGAAATAGGATACCTACTATAAAATCATGATCGTAGTGGGAAGAAAATATGCAATAACATTAACTTTGAAGTCGTGTTGCTACAAAGTTATTTTGTATATACGAAATTAATGCAGGTAGGTTTCCGTACTTCGGAGGGCACGTTAAGCCGTCGGTCCCGGTTGCTATGAGTATAATAGTCGTCAAGCCATGTCGGAGGGCTTCGGGTGGTTTAAAAACATCCGACACTTGGTTTGGTCACTAACCTACTAACTCTACCAATTGAGTCAAAGGACTTGTCGTGTTCCGACTGCGAGTTTGCGAGCCGATACTGCCTTTTTTTCTTCATCCTGTCTTAGCCGACTACACATCGGTGATGCCTTTTCTGTTATCGGTGACAATAGGCGATGATGACCACATACTATCACATGGTTCATCATCTCATTTATCAGTTATTATCCATTAAAGATAGTTTAATAGACTATCATATCGGGATCCAACACACATATGAATTGTCTATATATATAATTAATCTTTGTTTGTTTATCTGTTTACATTTTGTTCTTTATGAACTCTGAAGTGATAAAAGATAGTATTTAACAACTTTTTTCAGAATTGTCAATCGAAAACATGTTTGATGAGTGAGAGTCAAAAATATTAGTTTTTTGGTGATCGATTGGACTAGACCTACTCTTATATTATGTATATTCAACAACACTTCAATAAACATAATCAAAACTAATGTGCTTTTATATGCGCTGACTTTTCTTTACATTAAATTTTTAACATGCGTAGAAACGTGCGCCTGATATGCTAGAAGAATAAAGTTATTACATAACTGGCGAGTAAGTAGAATTCATGACTTTTTATGAATAAATTATCGTCAGTAATTATAGCCACTCAAGTGATTTAAATATTAGTGAAATCCGTTTAGAATAAAAATCATTACGCGAGTTTTTCAACTGTGATTAAAAGAATGTTCGACGAAAAGTTCCTTCCTATTAAGTTAAACTTTTGATTCCACCCGTCTCAGAAGTCTCAGTTCGCTGGAAGCTTAATTATTAGTTTAATTCAACTCTCAGCTCCGCTGAGCTGAAGTGTCTTATGCAAAATACATTTTTTTAAATCCTCCAACGCTCAACTTAGATTACCTATTATTATTTTCTTGTAGCAGCGATCGTTTCAAAAGAAACTCTTTATTTCCTTAGTATATAGTACCTATACTATGTATAGATGACATTCAAAGATATCTAGATTCACAAGCTAAGAACATAGATTGAGGAGATACGTATCCTCAATAATTGCTTGTTGAGGTAGAACCTTAAATCGACTTCTTTACTACTTAAAACATGTCGAGTTATTGTATTACTTAATTATGGCATAGGAAAAAGAGGGTGCCACGTATTTCGAGAAATCTCCAAGGATCGGCTAAAATCTCGGAAGATATTGAGTCTTCTTTTGAAGATATTCTAATGTATTGGGTATTATGATTAAACACATCTATTAATATCTATTCTATTCTATCATTTAAAGTTCAGTGATATGGTTTTATTTGTAGATACGTTTCTTTACTTCTTAACTTTGTTATCTTGTTTATCTAAATCCAATTATTTTATTATTTTTTTACTGTGGTACATTTTGAACTAGGTTTGCGAATTTCGTTAATTTTATGGCAATCGGCAGCTAAAATTTACCTGGATGTGACCGCTAGTGGCAAAAATTTCGTGAGCATTTTAGTATTTCGAAGCGCACATTAAATCGTCGCTGCCAGTTGTTACCCATATATAGCAGTCGTTAAGCCAAGTCGGAGGCCTTGAGGCCGAAGGAAAACTCCCGATGCTTGGGTGGGTCACTAACCCCTTTATCAATCTCATTGGAGGAGCGCGTTGGAGCATGTTTTAAGCCTCCTCAATAATGAGGAGAAACCCGTTCCCTGTAGTGGGCTATAAATAGGTTGACGCTTTATGTAAAGATATTAACGATATTGAGTTGAAATCATTATTCTGTTTATCAATAATTACTATGTATAAACATGTTGACACTATATTTAATAAGACGGCACTAAAATCCTAGTCGGCACGTCATAATCGTGAGCCTTCAATCATGTCGGCGAATAAAGAGCGCTACAAGGAAGCGAAGGCAATTTGCGAACGGTTCGCAAACACCGCCATCTTGTCCAATCCATCATTTCAGAATTACATGTTCCGTTGTAAGGGAAAAACTCGCTAATCTTTCAAAAGCTGATATTAAAGACTTGCATACTTGTGAAGTACGACCCATTTCCTCAACACTGATATTGGCGACAGTATTGCAATTTATTATAGAGAACATTATTTAAATATCGCGTATCCGAAGAAAAATTAAATCCTTGAAAGTTAATTTGTGGGTGTGTTCGACTTTTTATTGGAGACCCCTGTAGCAAAACGCTCACCATGTCGGACTGTCATTCAAAGGGTCCTGGATTCGATGCTGGTCATCGGAGGAGGAATTTCAATGATGAGTTGAAATGTCTGTTCTCGTTCTGAGTGAGTGTGGAGTTTTCTGTGTATAATATGGATCCCACGACAAATGTAATCGTAGTGTGGGGTTTTTTATAGTGTTATTATTTATACGTTGCTTTCTGATTGGGACCCATTAATAGCCCACTACTGAGCACGGGTCTCTCCTCATCACCGAGAAGATCTAGAGCATACTCAACCATGCTGCTCCAATGCAGATCCAATCCAATCCATCCAAGTGTCGGAAGTTCTTAAACCGCTCAAAGGCCTCCATGGCTTGAAGACTAATATTTACGATAACAACCGGAATCGACCTCTTAACGTACCCTCCGAAGCACGGACACGCTCAATAATTTTTTGCCACTACTCATCACCCTTACAGATACCGACCGCGGGCACAGTTACTTAGCTCTGTCGATCGCATAGAATCGACGCGAGGCGTTTCAATAAGGGCTTCAGTTATTTTTATGTTAGTGGCATACAAGTCGTTACAACACAAGTACTTTATCTTTGAAAGGTAAGTGAATCCTAAAGCGCTATATCAAGCATTAGCATATTTTATGTAAAAAAGAGCTTAATCATTCTTGCCTCGAAGACGCTTACGTTATAATCGGACGGAAATAACGACGCAGGTGCGCAATTTCAATTCTTTGCTGTATGTATTATGAAGCGCGAAAGCACCCTTTGCGGTAGCATCAAATAAATTAATATTAATATAATTTTCAAAATGTATAGTGAAAACCCCTTTATTGTATGATAATTTACCGTTCTTACGGTATCTCCGTTTTCTGAAAAGTTTAAACTCAGAAAAAACATGCGAGTATATTATTTTTTAACTCCATACTTTAAAAGGAATTATATACCATACATGTACGTATTTACTATGAATTTCGTTAACATAAAATCCTGGTACCTGACACTAATTATTCCAAGAATTTTGTGAAATTGCCTTGTGTATAAATTGGACTGCAGGTGAATCAGGGAAAATCTATTCCAATGCGGTTACTAAGTGCTTGACACAATTATTAGATATTGTTAATGTTTACAAATACTTGTACAACATAGGTAATTTGCGAAAACAAAGTAAAATCTAAAACAATCGGGCAGACTAACTAATATCGATAAATAAGAGTATACAAATATTTCTTAAGCATCGGAGAGAATTTTGTACATCGCTAATATCTACATTACTAATTGCTTCATTATATTGTGTATAATAAACTAAGAACCTTGTATTTAAATATTAAAACTAAACTGTTGAGTTAATTTGATAACTCACAATAAACCAGTCGAGCTCACTCATCTTTTTTGTACTCTGCGAATTTCTTTAGGTGACTCAAGATTAGATTCTTAGCACGTCGGGTATTATAAAGATTTTATGAGACTTCATCTGATCTAAAATTTTAAAGGGAGTCAGAAAAAGAAAGATAAAAACTTCAACTCCTAGTGACAAATCTTAGCAGGTTGTTTTAATGCTTGTAGCACGTAAATGAACATTTTAAGGTAAGTATTGAAAATTATCGTAAAAGGGTAGAGTGATGAAATTGCGCGCGTGAAAATTGCCATCAAGATAGTTAGCACGTATTCAGGTGAGTGTTGACCAACGGCCTCGCAGTAAATTAAAGCAGGCTCCAGTATAAAAATACATTGCCTAAAATTTTACTGGTATATCGATACAAAGATAATGTGCTGAATTTTTTGCGAAATCCAGAACCAATATAGTTGCACTTATAACGTTAAAATTACGCTAAAATTTTCATTGAATAAAACTGGAATAGACATGATTTTAAACACAAAGAGGAATAATATTAAATGTTAATTTGTAAAGAGAAACATTGCAACGATGGTTAATGTTGAACAACGTCTGTAGAGTGTTCTGCCCCTTAATTTTTTTTAAATACATCTAAACACGAAACAAGCTATAATACACTGGCTCCACTAACCATGAGAATTATTACAATGTATATTTTTTGTAAGTAGGCTTTGTTCACGATATAGAGGTTAAAACATTTTTTTTTGAATTATTGACACATGTTTGTATGAACGTTTATGTGACATCATCAATAAATAAATTCAAAAAAAACATTAAACAACAGAAACCGTCCACCAAATATGAAATTTATATAAGCCTGAAGAAAATGAGTAGCAATTATTTTGAAGCGGGTACTATAACTTAGATTTCCCAAAGAAAAGCGAGAGTAGGTTATTAGCTTATAAATAAAACACGAATTGATGCAGCACGTAGCCCGCATTTTATAATTTGATTATGTAAACTTAAGCGAACAAAACCCTGCATAGTTTTAATTGTTAATGCTCTAACGGCAGAACTTTGAAATTAAGCCTCAGTTCTAGATCTCTGTACCGTCTTATGCTCTAACGTTCAGTAGGTGGCATTAAAACTTTCGCTTTGTAACCCTTTGACTTGTGACAAGTGTTTGAGTCTTTGAACAATTCATGTCGGGCTAACTACAGACGGTATTCACAATCGCACGGGCAATGCAGGGAAAATTCATCTGTCACTAGCTGTCGTATGCTAAAACAGAATTATTTACAGTACCGGGTCCAGAACATCTCGATAAATACAGTCAAAATTGGTTCACTGCAGGCATTTCTCGGTTAGTAGAAAAATGCTACAAACATAGTACACCATCAAATGGTTTCAACTCTTTGGCGGGCCGCTAAAGACAGATCTATCATACAATTGAAAAACTGGAGTATTCTATCATGTTGTTTCAGGTTGAATAATGATAGACTAATTGAAGTCTTCTCAAGTTTATTTACCGTTACCACAGTTAGTTTACCAAAGTTAACTGAAGAAAAGAGAAACCGTGTAGTTCTTCTGGCTTCTGTTTGATCGACAACGCATTGATGATGACTCTGGAACAGCTCATCTACTCGTTTCCAGCTAGTCATATAAATAATCAAGTGAAACTGAAAAGACTAACGAACCAGCAACGTTTGCCTTCTGAAACATGAAAGTGCTCATTAAATTCTTTTGCTGTTGTGGTTAACCACTTAACTACTATAATAATTAGGTTATCGAACATTGCTATCTGATTTCAGAAAAATATATCAGATTCAACTATGTGTGGTGTCTATTAAATAATCATCCATCCATCAGTCTTTAGATGTCCACTGCTGGATATAGGCGTCTCCTAATTTACTCCACTACTCTACTCCACTCTAACCACTCTTGAGCCGCTGAGTCCAGCGGATGGTCGCCGTCTTCTTCAGGATAGACCCACCTACACGACTGGCGTAAAATACTCTCAGACCTGGTCGAAATTTAAAGAAAAGTTTCCTCTATAATGTTTTCAATGATGGGTAAAATTTACCAGTTTCTTGTTTAGTATGATGGAGAACGAAATTAATCGCTGCAATTCAGAGGGGATATTCGAGCCCCAAAATGAGACTATAATGAGTTGCGATGAATAAAATTGAATCAATTACGAGAGGAATGCTTTCAAGAATTTCGCTAAGGATTTAGTGATGTTATTAAATTTTTTGTTGTTTTTGTTCTTCTGTTAGTTTCCCTGTGACGCCGTAGCTTGTGCTAAAAGTAATTTAAAGCGTCACATTAAATTACGTCTGTTCATAAAGGAAGGAACTATAACTCGTATCTATTTATAAGCTGGTGATTCTATAATTTTGTTCACACTCGTGAATGTGATGACTCGTGTAGGTCTAATTACAAGATTTTTCCTATACGTACTAATGAGTAAAGTTGAAAGCTTGTAATAAGAGTTATAAGTGTCAATTAAACTAAACGATAAGTATAGCTTAGTGCGTAACATTCGTACTTAATATGTATAAAGTAAAAGGCAAATCGTTTCAGTACCTCACGGCTTATTTAAAGAATTATTATTTATTGATATAATTAGTACAGTTATACACCAATTACACTAATTACTTAAGTATATCAAAACAGCATAATAATATAGAAAAATAAAAATATCAACAAAACAATAAAAAACCTTTTGAAGTCAAAATCTAATAATACAGGCATCGACTTAGTTTGTACTCCAGATTCTCCACATACTAGAATGTCTAAATGGCAGGGCTAAAACTTATGTACGTAGTAAATGAAATAAAGATTATTACTTACAATTTCAGTTGCATTTAAATCGTACTTATTTTATTACAGTACATTCTATTCCTTTTAACATTAATTACTGATCTACGAGTGGAAATCAATAGATAATAGGTAAAGAAAACATAAAACAGAATTTAAAGTTTTGCGAAAAGAAGATTTGTGGAAATTATAATGAATCATGATTCACAGTAGGCACAATAACACTATATCTGATTGAACCAAAAGCCGTTACGAATGGAAATTAAACAATTATTCAAATAGGATTTGTGAAACGAGGTCGATATGAAAATCGTGAAATTTACGCATATAATATGCAATAGGTAAAAGTTATGTTATGTCAATACTTATTGTCAAATACGTATATGTATATTGTATGCCGATATTGCATCCTAGTAAATTCGAACCAATAGAAATTGTTTTTATGATCCATCATAATAGTCTGCTGTAGTGGTTATTTACAATTTTTAATATTTTTTACTGTGATTTATTCGGGTATATAAACTTTAAACGTATTTAATTTTATTATTATAATTTTATTGCAATGTGTGTGTGTGTGTGTGTAATACGCTGAAGGTTAATAAATTGTAAAAATTGTGTTTATTGCTTTTATTTATGTAGATAACATTGAACAGTAATTATGGGACAAATTATATATAAAACATGTATTTACCTTAGTTCATAAAATTAGAATTAAGGTATATTTTAGTATTGTAAAATATGTAATGTACCTTTCCATTTACTAGAAGTAAATCTGAAAATTCATTGATTTGTCTGAAAATCGTGAAATAACCAACGAATTGAATACAGTAATGAAACGAGTCACCGTAAATGGAATTAAACAATTATTCAAATGGCCGTGGTAAAATGAAAATGATATGCAAATCGCGAATGAAGCGTGCCCACGCCCGCACTAATACCGTGTTAATTGTTTTCGTGCTCAATGATATAAATAGTACGGTATTGTCACTATCACAGTAATTACATGTTCGTTATTAGTAAAATAAATTGTACGACGTATGTTATCGATGTTGAAAATTATTATTACGTCACGTCACGTTAACTAGGACGCAGAAGGCTCAGGACTGGTCAGTGACGCAGTGGAGGCCTATGTCCAGCAGTGGACGTCCAAAGGTAGATGGAAGGATGGATTAATATTATAATGATTACCTTGTAAATTTTATGTTTCTGTGAAGCCTATTATTACCTATTATTTATTTCCTCTTAGGTACTTACAGCTCAATTAACGAAAGTAAAAAATGTTTACAAATACAAATTTCAGTAACATAATACTCATTTTATAATACGTTATAATATATTGCTATTAAAATTGTCAGTGCATCTATATATATAGTGTAAAGAAACAGGTCGAAAGAAGCTTTGAAAATTCATTCATGAAAATTCCGAAAGGGAAAGGTAAGTTTCTTTGAGTATAAAAATAATTTTCGTCAGATTATTTGACTATACCACGTAATTAACTACAAAATACTTTCCTCTTGGACGTTTAATGTTATAGCGAATGAAGTTACCAGAAGCTAATACCTATATAAAATCTTTAAAATCCTGGACGAAAATTTAATAAATTTGAACTTAGCTCTACATAAGTGTTTCTTGAGGAACATCGCTGCATTCCCGCCTCAAGTGTCGACATTGAGGAGCCAATGATAATGCCATTCCCTGCATGGAGATGGCTTTCATTTATTATTCCTATGAAGCGTAAAATATCCCCCTCGTAAGCAGATAATTTTATGAACCTTTGAAGGAAGAATATTTCAGTGTCTGATATTTTTTAAAATGCAGTTTGCTTGTTCCTTTTAAAGGTGAGAACAGCTAATAGATTCTTCTAATACGCTGGATCTTTATTTATGTAACTTACATACATCTTGTGGTAAATTCAGCGTTGTTTATGGACATCAACAACACGTAAAGGCATTGCTCAAACATTGTCGGCTAAAAAACAGCCAATAAAGAAAGTATTAGCTTTCAAACCCCTGGCCGGTACACAACGAATAATTTCGCGTCTGATTCAAGCAAAAGGATGGTAGCTATCAATCTTTACGGAAAGATACAAAATACCACTCACAATATTATTACGTTTAAATAATATGTCCGTAAGACGTATTAAGAAGATAACAAAATCCTTAAAGGCATAAAATTCAACTTTTTGGATTTAAAAGGGAAAACGCCTTCGGGATAGAGATTTATAAGGGTTTTCTTTCTTAATGGAATATAAATAACCTTCAAACCTCGTTAGTAATACTTTTATAACGTCTATGATAAATATACATACATATGTACCTACTATAAAATGCAAATAAATCAACAAGAAGTCCCTTTACTTTTACCTACTTAGAGCATTCAATTGATTGAAATTGTATTAAGTAACTTTATTAATTTAAGTAAGAAACTGTAACTATAACTACACACTTGTAGTAAGTATAAATTAGAAATATATTTAATTCTAGAAACTGCAAGTTCCTTAGATAAAATATTCATACATTTAAAGTTATTATTTTTTTATTATTACGCAATATGTAAAACTTTTATTAGGATCGGCTTTTGCGTGTGTTTCCGGCCTACGACGAGGCAGTAAAAGGCCATTCCTTACTTAATTGCCCGCAGTATCATTCCCGTCGACATTTTTAGATCCCTCGCGGGGGAAGTTTTCGCTTAACTGAAAGTAAAACTTCATTATATTCACCGAATTTTGTGAGAATTTTCTTAGGGTACATACGATGAGCTACGTAAGAGAAAATATTTTATAATTCCATTTTGAAACTCGTGGACTGACGGTCTGTCAAACGTATACGAAAGAATCCAATGGAAGAAATTCGTATACCAGACCAGACTATAGAAGTATTTTTATAAAACTTAAAGCAGTTCTGTTTCGGAAAGACATGTTGAATCGACAATTCTTTTTGGTATCAATCAGTCACGTAGAAATAAATGCCTTACAGTATTTCGCTAATGTTTTTAAACTTATTATCAAGTTAAGTTATTAGTCTACTTAGTAAACATGCTGACTGATTCCATCAGTCACAAGTTGACTCTACGAGTGTTAGTCGCTTGACTTACCCTGATGATGGTCCGTTTCGGGGCAAAACACGTGTTGGTGATGGTATATATGTTGGTATATACTTTTATTTATTGTAACTGCATGTTTCCATTGTGGGAGGG
>DWJN01005872.1:0-11115 GCA_018248895.1 Carystus phorcus
GTCGCGTGAGCGTTTGTTATGACGTCATGAGTGACGTATTCGTCTCGACCACAACGACCGCGGTCGTCATGTGGAACACTGATATGAGCGATCTGATCGTTGTGAACGCTTACTGGAACGCGGCCGTAATCGGCAATGACTTAGTTGATAACCTATTAATATATTTTAATCTGTATTTGACATGTTTCACAAATATGTTACTTATGTTAACTGACATTTTGTGTGTGTGTGTGTGTTGTAAACGAATCGTCCGTTTGAGAACTTAAAGCATTTTAAATAGTATTTGAATTTAGATTTGTTCGAAAATCGATTATATCTACTCGATTTTAGGTTATATCAATTCCGATTCCAAACAGAACACTCGAGTACTGGTGGAATAGGTAATAAATATATTAGATAGCTAAAATGTTCGTAATATATCTCGCAAAATGTATTAATGTAGACGTATGACTTTACGAATATACACACGTTACGATTTTAATCCGATTTATCAATTTATTTTCTTACTGCATCATATATTTATTAATTCATTTTTCGCTACATTTTTTATATAACCGCTTCTTTATATAATAATTTGAAGTCAATTCAGTGTGTAAATAAAAACAGTTCAATACTATTAATATTTCACTATAATACGACCCTTGATGAAGTTTTTACTGCAAATTGGCAAAGAAATTAGAATAAATCCGTAATAAAATCTAAGTTGGATTTAATTTGAGAGCTCATTTTGAACGATCTGGTTATGTTTGTAGTTATTTTAAAATGCAATATTTAAAAAAAGAACCTAGATGTAATAATCTTTACTATTTTCTCCTTATTTTAAAAATTATTGAGCCCAATTGTTATGAGGAACAAAATCTATCTATTTGCCCTCAAAGACAACACCGAATTATTTATTTATCAGGTCGCTTTATTAATTTTTTTTTTGCCATCAAGTGACTCGTTCATCTAAAAAAAAGTGAACTCTAAAAGATGTTCACCGGTTTTTTATCGGATCGGATAAATCGTTACGTGTGTTACTATAGTCATACATTTCTACAAGTCCAAATAAAAATAAACTCAGGTTATACTTATAACAATAAGTATTAGACTGTATTAATAGAAAATACATTACCGTATAGATAGACAAATAGATAGACAAATAGATAGCTAATTGTTAAACGGCTTCAATACGCTGGTGCTATTATAAAGGATATGCTTTAAAATGTTACAAATTTTAGCACAAATGTTCACTAGTAAATTATACTGTGTCGCACACAAACGAATCATTTAGACAGCTTATTTTTGTTTTATTTATAAGTACATGTTAAGTATTAATTATAATGTAACATTTAGATCTAATTAGTGCTTAAATAAGTATTAAAAGACGGGTTGATGCTAAAGTTCTTGAAAAAAATATATGATTCGGTCAATGTTTTGCAGTTTTATTTTTATCCTATACGTCCTAAAACTATTTTATGCATATACAAATTTAAAATAGAAAAAAGCATTTATTTTGTTGCTAAAATAGTTGTACAATATGTAATGAAGCGCTAATAGTCCGGCCCGCGTCGATCCTAAGTGATCGACAGAGTTAAGCAATTGCGGGCAGTACCTGGATGGGTGACCGCTAGTGGCAAACATTTCTTGAGCGTTTCCGTGCTTCGGAGGGCACGTTACACTATCAGTCCCGGTTGTTATAGTAAATAACAGTCGTTAAGCCATGTCGGAGATCTTCTGCATAAAATAACCCATACTTGGGACATTCCACAACAGGAATTCAAGGGACGCAATACATAGAAATGGACAGAACTAAAATGGACGGACACAATACTCCTTGTCTATAGACACACTTTATATTACACTTCGGTAGTCTTACACCCTATTTATTTATCAATATAACTACATATAAATAATTATAGTTCCCACTAAATAAATATAATAAAGTATAAAGAACACGTTAAAAATAAAACATTAATTTGTGTTAACGAAATGAAATATCAATATCGGAAACTGTTTTTTTTAATAATCTAATTGCTTTGAGCAGTCTGAAGTGGTACACAGCGCATTACCGTTAGGTAGACAAAAGCACAAATTACAATCAATCTTATACGAATGCCCTTTAGGACAAATTTCGCGTACAGCTTGCTGAAGAGGCACTATCTCCACTTCTATTGGTTCTCCAGACCTGGCAACACACGGTCGTGTCGTACATCTAACAATCTTTCCATCAGACATACATGTGCATGTATTGCAATCGCTCGTATACACGTGTAAAGGTTCGCAGGAGCCGTTTAGACTGTCTAAACTCTTGGTCTGATTCTCTTTCGATCTCGAACATTTGGGGCTAATGTTGCAGACTTGGTGTTTCTGGCCATCGATAATATCGCAAGAGCATACAAGACAGTCTATCTCGTAACTCGTATTGGGAACACAATCTCTAACCATGTTCATCATCTCCTCTTCTGGGTAACAAGCTTTGACTGTACATCCGAATACCTTCTGGTCTCTCTCGATTTTGCAGAAACAGTTATTACAACCTCGTTTGTAAGTAGTTCCTGGGACGCAATCTAAATCATCTATGGGTGCTTCTACTAAATTCTCCAATTTAGGTTTTTTCAAAACCCGAATAAGACTTTTGTTCTTAGATTTGCATTTCTTTAGTGTGCAATACATATAGCCTTTTTTCATACATTTACACAGATTGCATCCATATTTAATCACCTTTCCGATTTTACCGCTGCAAACAGGTTTTTTTGATTTTTGATCCATACCTACTTTTGCGTTGCGTTTGTTGTCATGTTCTTTACATATGAGTCTGTTGTTACTTAGGCATTTACATTGCTGACGACCTATGGTATATGTTTTTTGTATATTACACGAGGCGTACACTTCGAGTTCCTTTCCTGTCCTAATAATTGAATCAGTTTGAATGCGTTCATTAGGTTTGACTTCATCTATGAACTCTTCCTCATCATATCTAAATTCTCCTTGATCTTCTTCCAATTCTTCAACATCAATTCGTTCTGTATGAACATCTTCGAGTTCTTCTCTAACTATATCCTCTTCATCTGCATCTTCTTTGTTAACTTTTTTCATTTCTTCATTATCTTTGGGTTCCAAAACAGGATCTCCATCAGAGCATGTCCTATTAGTACAATAGGTTGCGTTAAATTTGCCAGATGATGGGCAGAGGCAGGTATTGCAGCCAACTAAATATAATTTTGTAGGTTTACAATACTGTGACGTGGCTTCTTCTACTTTCTCCGTGACTTCCACGGTGTGGAGAATACGGAATAGATCTCTGCATACTGGATTAGGCCAGCTGCCATCGTCATCACAAATACATAGTACATTTCCTCTTTGATATTGGACTCCTGGGGTACAAGAAGTGATTCGGGATCTCCACGCACCGCGCCCTTCCATACCTACATCCATTTCCTGAATTGTATCTGTTGATCAGATTGAAAATGTAGGTATAGTGTTTTTGAAGTAAAATTGCTTAAAAAGAACTTTAAGGCAATGTCTTAGAGTTGATAATGATTTAAAGTAAGTACCTACCTTTGAAATGGCCAAACACATCTAACTCCTCGCAAACCCGAGCCTTGCATTGAAAACGGTGGTTCTGACCACACCAGCACCAATTACAATCGTTTAATACATATTCGTTTTTCTTACAACGAACACTCCATATCTTCTCTGCTACCGCTGAAATTATCATTCAAGTTATAAATCCTTAGGATGAAGTTGGTATTATCAAAACTATTCCTAAAGAAATGATGAAAGCACAGTCTATTTATTTAAATTCCTTATAATAAAACATCACAGTATAAATACCAGACAACTTGGCCAAACAGAGAAATAAACAGCGGTTTATTGTATATAACAAAAGATATGATCAGACCAGAATAATCGTCATTTAGAGCACAACTACACATTTAAAATGCACTTAATTTTGATGTATTGTAAGATGATCATGGCAACATTCAACAAGGAATTTCAAAAGTGGAATTCGAAAGCTTCTACTGAAAGTAAGCTGGGCACGATAATTATAAAATCTGGTTCTTATAGATATAGATTTCTACATCTATAAAATAAATAAAAAAAAAAACAAATTACAAATATTTTTTGCACGGTTCAGCGAAAAAGTATGCTAGCTAATATGTGAAACGTACACAATTTACATCGCAAATAGTTCTCCTTAAATGAGTAGGTACGTGAATAAATACTTGCGTTTTTGATGTTTGAATGTCTCAACAAATATAATTTGAATCAAAGGAAGTAGTATATGTACTAGCATTTTGAAGTAAATTATCTTTAAAATATATTTCTTTAAATCAATTACATTTATCTGGATGACTTGTAAGCCATTTTGTATAACCTATTATGGCTCACAATTTACTTACGTATAACAATTTAGTTTAAGAACTAAATTGAATTAAAATTTCAATATTGTTTTAAGAAACAATATTCACGCTAAATTTGAAATGTGAATTATTTCTATAGATAAGGAGATTTAATAGAGGAGTAAATTGAATTAAGGCGATATGTGAAATAATGCCCAATACCATGGTTTTTGACTGACCGACTTCCCAAGGCATTGGCGTCATCTGGCGCCAGTCTCATTCGTTGTGTAGCAGGATTCTTTAAACGCTTTATAATTATATTTATCGGCTCAAGAGGCCCTTCCTTAGAATTCATAGTGAATATAGAATGACAGTAGGTCAATACTTCATATAATAATTTCTCAGAGTAATCAATTTAACACAGAACTATTAAAAATCCACTTCGGTTAATATGCTCAGCGATTCGCCGTAGACTTAGTGCGCTAACGTTGTCCAGGATAGAAGTCCCTCCAAGATTACCGCCTCCGTACCATCTACATAGCGCTCCGCTAGTTACTCTGATTTTAAAGCGACAGTAATTGTTATTGTATTTACTATTAGTACAATTTATAATATGATGTTAACCAATAAATCTAACCTACTGTAATAACAAAATACCTTCATGATATTGAATTAAAAATACTATAACGTATACATATATCTGTTTTTTTATTCGCATATCTTTTTAGTGCACAACAATTTACCATTTGTCAAACAGAAGCATGTGTTACATTTGATAGTACTTGTGGTCCCTGGTTCACAATTAGTGTCAGTTATTGAAACCATTGATTTTCGTATTCCAAAATTGAATACTTTACCTAACATCCCAGGAAGGTTAAGTTTTAATAAAGGTTCATCAGATTCCTGATCCATTACATTTTGTACTTTCCTTTCACTTTTATTGATGTCAATTGCTGATTCCACTTCCTTAGTTACATCCACTTCTTCAAATTCTTTTTTACTATCACCTAACTCATTATCTGATTCTTTCCTATCGCTTTCTATTTCATGTGAATTGTGGCTATCATTTTCTTCATAAATTTCATATGGCATTATGGTGTTACCAGTGATTTGTGCCATTGCCTTACCTTCTTCAACTTTCTCCTCGGAATTGCTCTCGGACGTGCTGCCCAAATCGTTTTCATCATTTCTGTCATCATTTCGTGCTATTTTAATATTTTCATCTCCATTCTTTTCTCCATTGTAGTTTAGAGTTTGAGGATTATCTTTAGGAGGTTCGATTTTAGGCGTCGACTGAGTTTCAAATATTACTTGACTCTCTACACTTTCGGTATTGACCTGGTTAACCAGATTAACAGGTTTGTCATTTTTATTCCCCTGACGCAAGGGATTTACACTTGCTAGAAGTCTATTGATATCGTTAAGCCATTCCGACCCACAATCTGTTAAGTTATATTTACCTACTTGTACCTTCTTTGGGTTGGTTTCAGGAGCGCAAAGAAGATTATCTCGAGTAATACAAAAGCATAGACGGCAAGTGTTTATAACGTACCAGTGGTTGACCTCACATTTACCCTTACTGCCATATCTTCGATAAGTATTATCAGGATTTGCGTTGCAAATATGTTTCGTACAGAATTCTCTCTCTATGGTTCCAGCTTTACTACATCTACAGACATTGCAGTTGACCTGTACATAGCTGTTAGGTTTACATACAGCATCTTTTTCAAATACAAGAGAACAGTTCTTATGAGGCCATCGACCGTATCTATTACAGAAACAGGTCACATCATCTTTTTGATACACCTTGTTTGGTTGACACTCTGGCTTAGATATAATATTTAGTTCATCTGAAAACAAAATCTTTTGAAATACAGACTACATTACGTCTAAAACTTATTAGCGCACCAATAAACTCTTTCATCAGTATTAGAAAATTATACCTGCATGGAATGCCGAAACATAAACCAAAAAGACACAAATTAAGATTATTCTCGAAATCATACTGAGGAATTTGAATCCATCTTACGTACAACGTTATAGACGTATTAATCAGTGCTTTCAATCATAATTAAAACATAAGTTCAATATTTACGACCAAATAGCAACCGCGATTAATGATGCGATATTAATATTTGAATTTACCTGTACGAAAATTTATACTTTAAATTCATATGAAACAAATATGGAAATAAGACGTTAAAAGGCTGTAAGTTTGAAGTCATATGAATGTGATTTGAATTATATTTTTTTATATATCCAATTTAATCCAATATCAGCATTTTAATTCGGGGTTTTTCCAGCGTACTCTAGCTTATATAAGCTAAGTATATATGTGTAGGCATGTTATATGAAGCATGAGTCTATCGACATTAATTCTAAAAGAAAGCGAGAGCTTACAACGTAATCTTTTTTATCGCTTTGAAGGGACCTGAAATTCTGACCATAATTCTATACGGGCAGATGAGGATTTCCTTATAGATGACAGAAAGATACATGCGAAAGAGGTAGTAGAAGTTCACAAAATGATTGCATTGTAAATAATATTAATAATTCATTTTATTTTTGATATAATTATTTTTCCGTAAAGCTTGTTATTGCTATGTGTCGTGTTATATTTGTTATGTTACGGCTATGAGGTAGAAAGCCAATACTTTCTGTTCGTCAATTTGCTTTCTTGGTCGGTATCGTGCCGTTCGCTTGGAATGACTGAAATGATTTACTTAAAAACATACATTCTAGATCCAATTTAGGCTTTAAGGTCATTTAAATAAAAACATGTTTGAAATTAGAAATCGACTTTATCTTCAATCAGAAAGGTGGGTTTAGCATTTGAACAATTATCAGCGTCGCTTTTAAAACAGTGTTCTTCAATAACAACATTCCCCTTTCCACAGTCGCAGATAAAACATTGATCTAAAATTGTACCAGGCTTTTCACATTTGAATTCCGTGTGTTTATCATGTTTCACCTTTACTTGAATAACTTCCTTTTCTTTTAAATGAGCCTTAGTTATATTTGGAGCGTTGCTTGGAGTTTTTGTACTGTTATCCGCAAGTTCTATAATTAATAACATTAGTTTAGTATTATTTAGTTCTATTTCATTAACTTTGTCTATGAAATTATGTTTATTAATATTAAAATGAACAGTCTATGCCCATGATGAGCAGTATAACTGATAAGCCTTGTATTTATAATTTTTTTTTAATTGGCTTCAACTTACTCTCAACCTCTACAAACTTTAAGGTTAAACTGTAAAATAGGTTAAGATAGCAAAACCGAGTGGTCCTTATACCACTCAACAAGTTTCCGTCTTGGTTTGGGCTCTGTAAGGCATGGAAACGATAAGCTTATTGGATGTCTCAGACAGACAACTGACTACATCTAAATAATATTCTGTCTCTTACGAGCGATATCTTATGTTAACGAAACGCTGTTTCTTATTTAAGACCAATTAATTATTTATGTAGCTATGTTAACACTATTAGTGTATTAAATAAGCAAAAGATTATATTTAACTAGAATTATGATGAAGCATGGTTAAACCTTTTATTCTCCGACCCATCGGCAAGTAGTTGAAGTAAGGAAATGCTTGCTCGCAATACATATTCTTCGCTAGCGGTCGACAAAAATTATTTATATTGCCAGAGTAAGGGCAAATACATTCTTTGCATCTGGAAATTATTATACAAAAAATCAGTAATACTTAGTTCGGAAAAATACGTAGAGGTGTTTTTAAAGTCGGAAAAATATGTCGTGTTTAGCGGAATAATACTTGTCTGTGGTACGGCATAAAGCACATGCCGTCATATTTTTCTCTAATTTGTGTGCGTTTCCTGTCCTATATATTTTGTTGTTTCCGCATGTTAGAATTACTGAGTGTGTATTTCTAATCAATTGAAAAATACTTAAGGAAATACAGAATTAACGGGAATTTCTTAAAACTTACTATCTTTAATTAGAATATTCTTCCTTTTAATTACATCACCTCAGGTGTAATTGAAAGCAATTAAAAAATCCACCGTATCTAAAGGTCTAAATGTATTGTGTGATTTGAAAGTGTGTAAAATTTTGTGTGTATGTACACAGACTTACGTACATACATCTGTGTGTTGAGTGATTATATATATGGTTATGTGTTACGTGTATGTATGTTGTTTCTTTTAACAAGAATCTATCCGATGATTTGTATTCATCCCATGACACATGTGTGTTATATACCATACCTTATTATATACACGGTTCCGGGGGTACATTCCTTTCTCTCAGCACTCATGGACACATTGTATATAAAACAATCATGAGTTTTCCTTCTATATCTTAGAGATCTTGTATTTACTGCTTTATTTATCTAAAATTGTGCAATTCATTAGAATAAGTATATAAAAATGGTGGGCTATGTCGGGCTCCTATATAATCTATATAATTTTCTGTATTATGCAGAATGTTAGTCTTTTATTATTTTCATTTTGATTATCCTATAATCGTTGAACCTAACATATCTAATGTAATTTCTTTTATATGTTTTTAATTAAGTTCAATTTTCGTTTATTTTAGCAATTTACTTAAGTATTTGTCAATTCTTAGAGTACAGTGCGATAGACAGACAGACAAGTGACCGTGTTGTTTGAAGTTTGAACTACTCAAAATATAACAAAATTTGTACCGTTTTTGTTGTAATTTCCCGTATCTCATTCCGATTTTTCTCATCACAAAGAATAGGTTCGCATGTAGCGTAGATTTTTAATCCGAGCTCCGTACAAATGCATATCTTACATTCGATAATGAATTCTTCACCTGGGTAGCAGTGATCCAAGCTTCTAGAGTAGTTAATAGTGAGATGATTGTCTATTAGATCATCGAATAATTCAAGCTTCCCAGAAACTACTTCAGGGCAAACATGGTTCGTACATGCTTTACCAGTTTTGTTTCCGTCAGGTGGGCAAACGCATAAATTGCAACCATCACTAAATAACTGACCAGGAATACAAGATTCAGACCGTAGATTACTCTTCTCGCATTGATTTTTGGTGCATTTAGCAACGTTTTTGATACCATCGCGAGGACAGTAGCAGATATTGCAATCAACTTCGTAATATGCTAACGGTTCGCAAGTAAGTTTGTCATTGTACATGGTATGATCAAATTCAGTGCAGTCGTTTTGTGTGCACGCTTTCCCTTTCAAAATTCCACTTTCAGGGCAGATGCAAAAGTTACATTTTAATTTAGATATGGCTCCTGTTTGACATGCTCCTGATGCGTGGGCCACAACAGCCAGATTTTCAGGTGCGTGTGACTTTTGGATAAGTCGTTTCGCTTGACAGTCATCGTACGTACACCACTTAGGATCAATTCTACCGGTTTTATTACAATAGCAAGTGTTACAGTCAAATTCGACAAATGTGTTCGGTTCGCAGGGAGAATTGTAATCTATTTCTATATTATTGCTTAAGACGTCTTGATTTTCTAAAGGCTTAAGGTTTTCTGTAACTGAAGTGCAAAATTTAAAATCTGTATTGCCATTTTCTGGGCATAGACAGTACCTCCCATTGTCAAGGTATAAAGTATTGGGAGTACATTTTCCATTCCCTGTGACTCTTTTGATTTGGCTTTTTTCTATCACCTCGAAATCTGATGCATCTTTCAAAACGATTTCTAGAATGTTAAGTCTATTTTGATATGAGCAAGCTCTTGAACAATATTTTGCAACGGGTTGTCCATTTCGCGTGCAAAAACATTCTGAACACATAGGGACCATTTCACCAGGATGGCATGTAGCCACACCAATATTTTGTTTACCTAATTGGTTTGACTTCGCGCAATCGATTTCCAAACAAGCATTTTCATTAACAGCGCCATTAGAATTACAATCACAATACATGCACCTTGGAGCAGTGAAACTATACGGCGTGCACTCTTTAGTATCTGTTCTTAAAACGTGAAATGATATATTACTACAACTAGCACTGATACAAAGAATATCGTCAGCTATACTGGTATCAGGACATCTGCAAATATTACATCCTGTTCTATAGAAAGTGCCTGCTATACAAGGTCGTAAAGGAAAACTTGCTATTGTGGTTTGTTTGCATTTTTCCACACAACTTTCGGCATCAAAATAACCGTGATCAGGGCACAAACACTGCATGCATGGCGCTAAATATAAGACGTTTGGAACGCAATACGTTTTCTCCTTGCTTCCGAAACCAATTCCATTGTTTTGCGGGTTACAAGATATGTCAAATACGCATTGAGCTTCACTCGTGATTCCTGATGCAGGGCAAACACAGATGCTACAATTGATGTAGTAGGACCGATACGGTGTACACCGTAGTCCGTAGACAGCGAGCCCTTGTCGTAAGACGGGAGGTTTGTAATCGGAACACGCTGAATTGCTACACAGTAAGTAACCATTCTCTTGGCAAATGCACTGATTGCAGCCTTGCCAGATCATTTGGCCAGGTTGGCAGGACTGTCGGCGGCTTATCGTTCTGCAATTAGCTTCGTTTAAACGTCCTCTGTTATCGCAGAAACATAATCGGCCATTAAATATAAACTGCGTGTTGGGTGTACACGTACCTAAAAAATTATTGAAATGTTACCGCTTAAATCTATGCTAATATAAAGCTGAAGAGTTTAGTTGCTTGCAGTAATCTCTGGATCTACAGGCTCCTATTGGAAATTTATTTTTGGGTTCGATGGTGCATTTACCAAAGGCTATAGGACATAACGCTACGAATAAAAGGAGCTGAGCATTGATAAGAAATGTAACAAAAACGAAAAAAATGGC
>DWJN01005873.1:0-11114 GCA_018248895.1 Carystus phorcus
TTAAGTTTCTTTTTATTTCTCATGATCTCACTCTTTCTCCATCCACTAATCAACGAAAGGACTATGGGCCTTGGTCTTTCACTACTTGCTTTTCCGACACGATAGATTTTATTTATCTCCCAGTCCTCTACGGTGAAGTTCAATTCTTGTAGAAAGTGTTTTTTGACATTAATAAGTAACTCACATGTGGATTTCTCCTCCTCCTTCAATCCATGTATAACTATATTATTATTCCTTTTATCTCTCTCCAGGTATTGCACCTTTTCTTCCAAGATCTCTATTTTATTTTTTAATATTTTATTTTCTTCCAGAGTAGGCTTTAATTTTTCCTCAATTTTTTCCAATATCGTATTAGTTAATTCTGCTGTTTGTTTCTGTATTTCAATTTGCATTTTTTCAAATAACAATTGAAATTGATCTTCCAGGATCTTCAGGATTTAATATAATACGCATCTAAATAGCTTTCCAATTAAAACACTATTTGTTGCGATTTTTTAACATGAAGATGGTTTTAGTACCTTCCTCTTGAATCACTTCGTTGATTTGTGAAAAACGAATCAAAATCCGTCCGGTAGTTTTTGAGATTAGCACGTTCATCAAGCTGACGCGGTTTGGGTCTTCATAATAATGTATGGATAATATTTTCTTTAAACTTTTATTGAATCATAATTATAATTCCGATTCAAAAGATAAAATTTCTGTGTGTTCCATCGTAGTGCAGACAGTCTCGTTTACCCTACATGTATATCCCGAAGCTTCTTTACTTTTTTATTTCATTTCTTGCCTCGTGAATAAGTGAACAGAATCGACGCCTCTTCTAATTGAAGTCGAGTTGTTCCGCCGCCCTTAGTTTATTACTAATGTATAAACATTACACCTCGATTTGTAATGATTATTAATTGACTCCGCACAAATCAAGTGCTATTTAATCTTGTGTAGGATTTGTTTTTAATGTTTTTAGAGCAATAGTCGGCAAATTCACATAATAGCCACCTAATAGGAAGTGTTTACCATGTCCCATTTTAACACTAGCAACACATAAGATATTACTGATGCATTGCACGCTAAAAAATACGTAAGGGCTCCACATTATTTCTGGTTCACAGAAATGGCGCTGAGGCGATCGAAGTACTTAAAACCCGACCGATTTTAAAAGTAGAGAGGTGGTAAAAATCCCTAACACCATAAATACTGACAGAATTAAGCAAGGTAATAATGAAAAATAATAGGACCTGAAATCAATCACAATTATTAGGACCTAACGTTACCTCTTCCGTTATTCAGCGAGGTCTACCATGAGAAGGCTGGCTCGGAGTCTAACAAGGATCCTTTTACCCCTCAAGTATTTTGAAAAGGTACTTTTCTAAATAGCTCATTGTGTTTTACAGAGAACATTGCAAGTCTAATCCAACAAGCTGTTTTACGGCGAATAGGCAGTGAAGTTTCTAATCCAAGTCTCCAAGTTCTATTGGGTCCTAATGTTTTCGACGGGGCTCTTTAATCGATAACTAATAATAGCTGTTAAGACGAACGACTCAACTTGTCAGAAATAGAGATGTTCCTAAAATATCTTCAATGTGATTAATTCTTTCGACATTCGACTGTACCAGCTGAAGACGTACAGATAATTAAGCTGGTTTCAATCTGGAGACCATAAATATATTGAATGAAGATATAAATATATCTTAGGAGGTTGAATTGAATTTAGAAAAAATGAGGTTAACATAAACATTAAATATAATTAAGCTTGTAGATATTGTTTTTTTAAATTAAATATTTTTTCAAAATTTCGGCACTAAACTAGATGAAACAAAAATACTTTGTTTTTTAAATTGCTTACTTTCTCTTTAGAGATTATTTCCTTATTCATTGTTGTAAAGGAAATTAAAATTTCCATGGATTGTTTCCAACACCAACAAATTTTCGTCAAATTTTTAACAAAGGCGTGTCGATCCTTTTTAGAAAGGTTTCTACGTTGGATTTATCGGTTTGTCTGTGATTGTGTTAACGAGGTTGTATAATAGTTGAAAATAAATTAACCCACTATATGGTGACTTACAAATAAGTGATAATGTGTAAACAAATCACTTATTAACTACTTATTTGAGAAGTAAATCGTTAATAATTCGATTTGAACTTTAAACTTTAAAGTGTGTTATTCTCAATGGAAGATCATGATGTCGAAACTTAATAACAGTTACACAAACAAAATATGTATATACATATAATATTCCTTTACAATAATAGTCTTTACTAAAATTCCCAAAACCAACAGTCAAAAATAAAATTACTTCAAATAATCGAATTTAATTTTGAATTGCTGTCCGGTAAATTTGTCTGCGAATAACTAGTGGAAACTCGTTCAATGTTAAACTCATGGGAATCGTATCGTATATTCAGAAAAACTGGAAAATATCAGATCGCACGACGCATTCTGTATGCATCGACTGTAATAATTTAAACAGGTTAAATTAAAATTGTTTAAAGTTGGTTGCGAACTTTCATTTTGAAAATACATGCTTACTGAGTGTAAAAGTGGTTATCCAGTTTTGTGAATTAATGAGTTATAGCTGTCTGATATTTATTATCGATGAAAATCTTATTTCTATGTTATTCAATAAATGTACAAATTCACTATCGTAATGGTAGTTGTACACCGATACGTCCGTAACATCAGAGGGCATCACCCATGCGTTGTCGATCAGAGCGACAACGATGATCCCATTATATATGTATATAGTAGCAGACTCAGCCACGCGTTGCTGTGACTAAGGTTTACATAGGTACTCAATTTTGCCAAATAATTACCATACACCGCCATCTGTTACAATCTTATGGAACTAATTCTTTGTAAGATATTAAACAAATATTTTGCAATAAGATAATATTGCGACTGTCGATTGAGATGTAAGCTATCTTATCATTCAAGTTAGATCAAACTGGAAACGTGCAAAATTTGATTAAAATCGGTTAAGTAGTTTAGGAGTCCATCGCGGACAAACACCGTGGCACGTAATTTATATATTTTAAGAATATCCGGCATCACTGCAAACGAAACAAGTAAAAAATCCCAACCATTGATAGAAATCAATTTCGGAAAAAATACTATGCTATCATCGAAAACATCTCCAAAATAACCGAGCTTATATTGAGAGTTACAGAATATATTTTGGAGTCAGTTTGCAGCATAAGCTATTCATGAGCACAGTATCTAAATGTATGATGCACGGGCGAGTTGCGAGGCGACACCGCGGCGCCGCTTAAAACCAGTGCTAATTGAAAACGAAACTACTGTTTTCATTCCATTTGGATCCCATTTCAATGCCGCGCTCGGCCAGCAACGTCACATGCAAAGTGCTATATTTCAAAAACGACCTAGCGTAGCTATGAATTTTGATTTCACCCGCTTCCACCTCTAGTGTCTGTGTTTTAGTCTATTTTCAGCTCAGCACTCCGATAAAATATTACGGCGGTCGCGTCAACAGTTGTGAATGCGATGGTTGGATAAAGAGGTTATTTTAAACTCCAAAAAACAAACGTTTAGTATTGCCAGGTTTTTAAGTTTACAATAAAGAATTAATAAATAAATGAAAGATCAGCTATTTATATATTTTGAGCAGATTCTAAAAATAATAAGTTTGTACGTAATAATATTCTCTATTGCAGTTTTCAAGGCAGTCTAAACATGGATTAATTACTTGTATTCTGACATCTCACTTCGAGACATTAACACAATAACTACACGGTCGATTGTAATGTATAAAAAAGTTGGCAAAACTTACAAGGAATATTGCATTCCGGGTTAACATGTAACCATGTAAAATCAATTTTTTATGACATTGCGACGCCCTAGCAGGGTTTCAAGACCTCTGTAACAAAGCATGATGCAATAAAGATTACTTACTTAAACCTCTTCGACAGCACCGACCACTACCGACTGTTTTGCCGCTCCAAGTAGCGGTTAGAGAATGCGTGAAAGGGTACTTAATTCTCAATTATAAATTATGATTCGTTGATATTACCAAGGCTTAAGTAACCAACAGTAAATTCAACCAAAAGTTCTTGTTCAACCGTCTGTAGTAGAATGTGACTCTTATACCATAACATACCTCTATTAAGCCTATCTACTATAACATAACTAAAGCTTAAATATAAGTCCTATAAAACATTGTATAAAAGTTATAGCTCAGTTAATTAGAAACACATTTATTGCTAACAACATAAAGGAAATCAATGTTTAATTCACTAAATTCCCATTATTGATATTTTCCTATCATATATTCATGCACTAAATAAATATATTTAACTACTAGCTGTGCCCGCCAATTTAACAAAGAAATTATTGTTGTTAGGATAACTTTAAGTTCTAAAATAAGAGTACATCAGCTATCTGCCAGTGAAAGTCCCGTCAAAATTGGTCTAGCTGTTCCAGAGTTCATCCGGAACAAACAGATAGACAGACAAACAAAAATTGTAAAAAAGTGAATTTGATAATCATACCCTGTACTTATGTATTTAGTAAAGAAACGGTTATTTTAATATTACAAACTCCAATTTTATAAGAGACTCTAGTTTTATTTATTTGTATAGACATAATAGCACAAATATAAGTTACTAACGACCCAAAAATCCATTGGGTTATTACTACAAAATCATATACAAAACTGTATTATTCATAACGACGAACCGTGAAACGCTATAAATAATTTGAATATCTAAACCGTCAAACACATTTTACCCTCCAACAAACGTTATTTTAAAATAAAAACTACGTAATAAAATTGTGTTGCCTCCGCGAATAATGTGTCGCAGAGCTTGAAAAGTTATTTCGGAATCATCGGTCGCGTGGAATACATTACCTATTAAGTATATGCATTAAAAATTATGTGTCACATTTTAAGAGCCCATGACAATATTTCCTAGGGAAGAAATTTTGTAAGTTAAGTAGTACTAGTGATAGTTAATTGTATCCATTGTTAACTTAGTAGTTAATCTTAGCGACTAACACTCGTAGAGTCAACTTACCCTGATGATGCTCCGTTTTAGGGTGAAACACGTGTTGGTGATGGTATATATGTTGGTATATGCTTTTATTTATTGTAACTGGATATTAGCACTGTGGGAGGGAGGGAGGTGCTACGCATGTCTAAGAGTATATGTACATATATCGTCATATATTTTTCTCGCGGATTGTTGCAAAGTAGACTAATACTAACTTGATAGTACTAGTGAGTAAGTTCAATGTTTATACTTATTATAATGAGAACAGGACATAGAAGGTGTTTTGGATAGAAGGGTTTGTTGATTCCAAGATTTCCATTTTCGTGGTACACCCGGCTGAGCAATAAACATGATGAGATCGAATTGTTTACCCTAAAATATTACAGTGAATAATAATCAGATTACTCTGCTCTTTGGACTCAGAAGAATCGTTTAGAAATTGACTCATTCAGCAATCTTTAATTATAAGTGACACATGACCACAGCAAAACCCTGAAATGAGAAGCGCTCATAGCGATCGACAGAGTTAAGCAACTGCGGACGCGGTCGGTACCTGGATGGGTGACCGCTAGTGGCAAAAATTTCTTGAGCCTTTCCGTGCTTCGGAGGGTACTTTAAGCCGTCGGTCTCGGTTGCTATGAACATAGCAGTCATCAAGCCATGTCGGAGGCCTTCGGGCGGCTTAAAACCATCCGACACTTGAGTTGGCCACTAACCTCTCCACCAATTCGCATTGGAGCAGCATAGTGGAGTATGCTCTAAACCTCCTCAGTGATAAGGACAGACCCGTGATCAGTAATGGGCCATTAATGGATTGAAGGCAAAATCCTGAAATAGACATACTGGGAAAATATCGTAAACATAAAGTTTATCGTGATTATTAACAATTAACACCAATACAGTTATTACCAATTGGTGGTTGTATTTAATATTAAAGAACAGCAATAATTTGTCACTTAAGCTTCTGTAATAAAGGCTATCAATAAATGTAATTAAGTACGTTACGCACCCCTGCGAAAACATTTCTGTGTCAGTATCTTATAGGCTAGCAATAAGTTGATTAATTACTGCAGTTAGTATTGGCTTAACTGAACGAACCAATAAGTCTGTTGATAAATTAATTTGCAATATTGAGTAAGTGTTTGGAGTATAAGGGGCTTAATCGTATAACATTAATGGTATATGAGTATATCCAAATTTGAGTCCGAGCCAACTATCACTGATCGTGTCTGAACAACGAGGTATTAAGTGTTGAAGGAAGTTGGGCTGCATCATCAAGGAACTCACGGTACTTTGGGGTATTTTACATAGATGGTTGCTCATGGGGGATTAGGAAAAGACCATAAGGCCTTCGACTCATGTTTTAATCTCAAGAGATCAACTGAGTGATGAAACACGGGCTTAGTTATTAATTTGTTTATATAAAATATATTCGTAATTAAGTCGATTTATATTTTCTCCAACATCTAATGTTACTTTAGAGTTTTACCATAAGCATAAACATGTGTTACTATTGTACAAAATGTATCTTTATTATGTTTATCAGTATTCCTACCAACATCACTGTCTCACAATCATAACAGGACTGTAAACAATCGCTAGTGTTTGCTAAGATGTAAAGATATGGTCAGCTAAGAGTCATCTCCACCGCCAAATTCCTTCAATTTACGCGGCGAGCCCGCCGTTAAGATTATGAAATTATGAAACCGCCGCCGGCCGGGATTTGTTTCGCGGGACCGCCGTAAATCGTCTGACAAATGTTTGCCGTTTGCACTTTCTACGGTTGCAAACAGCAAAATATCTTTTTACGTAATATCCTTTAGTCATTTACATTAGGACTGGGTAATTTTGGGTCTTCGGCTTTTATTTTAAATTAAAAATCATGCCATTTACGTCTACTGTAATTAAAGGTATAGTATTTTTTATGCCATAAGCAGACAAACGTATAGACGGATCACCAAATTTTAAGTGATTACCGTCACACATGGACATTAGTAACACCAGGAATGTAGGATCTCATGTCATAGCACTGTGGGAACACTGAGGTAGAATTGACATTAAATGAAATTAATACTAACATTTAAAAACTGCGTTCAAGTGGATGTCGCTGTGTGCGATTCGATATATTCAAATTCAAAATTGTATTCACAGTTCAAAATTCAAAGAACACTTCACGTCTACTTCAATGAAATCAAAAAACTATGATTAAATCCGACATAACTTCTCTGTAATGTGGAAAGACATGAAGGCTATCTCTAACCAGTGTATTCCGCTATAGATTCGTTTCTTAGAGATTATGAGCCTTGATTTTTTTCATTATAACCGATGCGAGACCTACCTTGTGTTTATTATGAGATATCTTGTTAGAAGAGAGAGTAAGTAGCTCTTAGGTTCACTCCATCTACCTTAAGTTCAAGCCAACCTTTCATATTTTTGATGCACCCTGCTGAATCAGAGATAAGGCGATGGTGCCCGCTTATTGCTAATTGATCGTGGCTTTTGTAGTGCTCAGTTTATTCTAAATGGTATTCATGTATGGTATTAGAGTTCTTAACCACTGATTACGCTCCATCTAAAATCGACCTCATAATATTTTTATTTATTTCCGTCGCAATATCCTATTGGCAAAAATAATATAGCTCTCCCGTTTCCTTTTTAGCCGTTGCGTCTTCTATAGTCAGAAGTGTAAGCGGCGGTGACTATTTAAGATCATTCCCCTATTCGCTAAAAGTAAGTCTCGAAGAAATATATTTTTAACAAAAAAATTATTGCATAATACGCACAACATCTCCTTGGTTTTCAGTAGCGGTTAAAATAATACCTAAAACTAAACTACCCACTAGTATTATGCGGTTCCCGGATAAAGCCACCTAAACACGTAACGTGTATGGATACTGCAGTGTGCAGTAATTAGTCCATAAACGGGTTGTGGTGCCGTTATAGGAAATTAAGGGCGGTCCAATATAAATAGCCAAATGGCCAGAATAAATATTGGTTATACTCGTATTTTAGTGAAACATAGTTTGAATGTGAGGGGTGTGAAGGTATGTAAAATGAGTATGGCTATTAAATATTAGAACGTTTTTGAATACAAGCATGTATTTATGAATTGTTTTGATGAGATGTATCTAGAATGGAGATACCGGTCTTTGTCTCATCTATCATTCAGCTAAGTGGACTGCAAGTAGTGGAAGTTTTGTTTAGACACGCTACATAGCTATAGAGACTATTAAAGTCTCTTACACCTCAGATTATGAAGCTCGATTGATTCAATACTGAATGCATCAATGGTCTGTATCTTTATTCCGCTGATTTTGCCGTTAGTCTGCCTTTTTAAAAGAATTAATAAACCTTTTTTCATTTATATTTTCTTTATGAAACTATTTAGTTTATTGGTTTACATTTTATATAAATAATGGTTATTTAAATTTTGCTGTTATTAAATCAAATTCAGACTTTTTTAATTGACTTATGTTTACAATGAGTCTTCAAATTGTATAAATTATTTTTTTTACAACCACAAAACTACATTGACTTTTACTGTTGTCTTATATACGAAATATGTTTTTTTTTATATATTCAACCTAACTACTTTTTAAATTCCATTGCTAACAAATAAATCTTTAAAGTTTATAATCCCACTAAGCACTTAACTCATTTCGAGAGTGCAATTCTTTTAAAACACTGCCATTTTTACTCGTTTTTTGCTCGTCTACAGGCTGAAAGTTCAGCTGCAGTAATCATTTAGCCGACCCCAATTGATGCACTCGGCCACTGGATTACCGATTCTCTTTAATCGAGATAAGGGCGGTACACTCATGAAACAGGAGATACGCTTCTGAAACTATAAAACAGAACACCACTACCTCGCTAATTCTAAAGTGGCATCATCACAAATCTTTCACCCTCACCTACTTTTAGATAAAGATCTTTTAGGGCTCCCTGCCAAATACGTAAACCCATGCCACTTTTTTTTCGATGCTACTAATGCTTTGGTTGATTTAGAGGTTTTTTGTCATTTTAAAAACCTACCACAACTTGTAGTAGATGCTTTATTGGAAACTATTCAAATCATAGTATCGAAATTTATTAGGGAAATATTGATATACTGGCATACATTTATACATTGATATACATACCTATTGAATGACGGTATCAATCAATATTTATATTCGATGGTAAATACATTAACATTACAGATGACAAATATTAATGTAATACAGATAATAATTAGAAGAGGTGTTAATATATAATAATATATTTTAAATATAATAAAATTTATACAAACTTGCTACAAAAATACTTCTCTCTTGGAAGTCCAATAGAAAATTGTAAAGGTGAAGTTGTGGGCATCAAGTCACTATTAAATCACACTATAAATTACAAATCCAGAAGACAGAAAAACATCATCTGTCACGCAATATCTCATACATAAAAATATCCACTCATCAGCCAGTTACACAAGCTCACTTTTTATTTTATAACTGCAGAGTTCAACTTCGACATTTTATTCGCACTTGACTTTTTACCTCCAAAAAGGAAATGCAATAGACATTCTTCGGGCTGATTACTAAGCGCCCGAGAGGCCAGATTTTGGAGCAATTGCCATTCACGCGTAGGCGGAAGTGATCGCTGGGGTGATATTATTTAAATGTAATCTTTTTTCGATACTTCTCGCTTCGTTAATACGCTCTACTTTATCTTATTAAAATGAACATGATAACTATTCTGAGACAGCGGTAATGTTTATCGTAGAATGAGAAAAGCCTAGAATAAAGTTTGTGATAACATAAAAGTAAGTAGTGTAACATCAATAACGTAATATATAATAAAAACAAATCAAATCTCTCTTAATAATAATTAGTTTTAATCCGAGGAAAAGAAAACGAAATTTCATAACTATTTTATACGATCCTAAGATTTATATCCGACTAAACTGTTGAGGATTTCCTTCCTAGAAGATTTTCGCTGAAGCAGAGTGAATGAAATGAAATGAAAATAAAAGGTTCACAATTCATATTTAACTATTATTATTGATTATGTATACCGAGGTTGATACCTGTTAAACTATCTTCCTTCTTCATTTTTTCGGGATAAAAAGATGACTGTGAGCTATTCCAATCTATATTATACCTGTGTTAAAATTTCATCCAGATCCGTACTGTACATTTAGCGTGAAAACGCAATAAACATACTTCCGCATTTATGATATTCCTTATTGCAACTGAAATGTATTGATCGTATAACTAAACAATTTGAGACAACAGATAATGATGTTCATGTGACATTAATAATAATCTTCATTAGACGAGCATAACCTGTTTTATTGAATTATGTGTCAATTTTATTCAAGATATATTATGAAATAGATAACCCAAATGATGACAAAAAATTCAAACGCTTAATTGAACCATTCTTCCGTTTCGTAATATGTTTTATAATGAGGAATTCATTCAGTTTCACTTTATTTCAAAGCTGAAAATGTAGATATTATATTGAAGATCCATTCAAAGCAATCTAATACCTTAAGCGTAAGACTTAAAGTGAATTACAGCGCATAGAAATTCCATTTTAGGTCAGTGAATTAGATTAAGGGGAAATATGCGAATTGTTGTACTATTAAATAATTGGTCGCGTGCCGGCCTAGCGGCGCCGATGTCAACGGCGAACACTGCATACTGAGGCGCACTGCGGTAGAATACCTACTCTAGTACTAAAAACTTTCAGCTTACTTGCAATAATTACTATGTATAATACAAAACTTGGTTTTAAACATTCATTACCATTTCTATACTTTGCGGTAGTAACATCACTTGTTCTATTAATGACTAGCGAACGGTTAAAAGAAAATATCTACAGTCGAATATTAATTTGTATGGTAGCCAAGTTTAAATGACATAATATCACGGACGACGAGAAAAAAGGAAAGCAAAATTTAAAAGTCTTTTTGCTCCAACATATGATCGATAGCGATAAACTATTATACGAGTATACTAATAAAAAGCCCGAGTGTATATAACTCAAATGCCATACTGTCAATTTAAAGCTTATGTCAAAGGTATTCTAATGTCAAAAGGTTATTACAAATTAGAGGAATATTTTAATGACAAGAA